>KN518604.1:0-29977 GCA_000787155.1 Scartelaos histophorus
CTGACTACACGCGTGTGTGTGTATGTGTGTGTATTTGTACGTGCACATACACATATTGGCTATTCGCGCCAGTGAAAACGTTGGTGATTTATTTATTTATTTATTTTTTTTTTTGAAGGCGTCAGCTCATCTAAGGTTTATCGAACGTGTCTAATTTATTATCGTATTTATTTTTAATCACGCATAAAATCGAAATCATAAAATCGCCCCAGCCTATTTACAATTGTAAATGTGACTCTTGAGGAGTCAGGGCCTCACCAGTCATGAACATCACCGCACGTCACTGCTGATATGGGATATTGGAGGTGATACTGAACAGGACTACTGGATTAGAGATCAGGTTTCAAATATGGGTTCAGTCAATATCTGGGCTGCACTTATAAAATGATTTAATAAGACTGTTTATTGGTCGACCCAGAAAGTCACATAATGTTGAAACTTTTATTTACACAGTTGTTCTGTAGTTACTTGAGGGATTAAAAAAGCAGCTAAATAACACATTTACACATTTGGATCAGTTCTGTCTTATTTTGTTTTTGTTTGAAGAAAATAAATGTTCTTGTCAGTCTCTGCACTAGTAATGGCAGGTACTTAAAGCTAGAGTCTTGCAACTAAAAAAGCAGGATTGGTGAATCCCTAAAAAAGCCATTGTTTAATATTCTACTTGCATTTCTAAGTTTCAACAGTCTGAGCCCTTAAGATTCTGAATTACAGAAAAAGAAAAGAGTTACATCCTATAGAAACATTTGGTATAGCTCCACCCCCTGGGCACATCCATAACTCTGACTCTGTGCTGCTTTCTTTGTCTCTTTGTCCAATGGAGGAAGCACCACAGATAATGCTTAAAGACCATGATTAATGGACTTTTTCTGCTGCAAAACAATTTGAAGCCACTGGAGCATTTGGCTCTCTCTGTTTGCCTCTCATTGAGCAAACATGGGCTAAAAATGTGATTTCACAAATTAAATATTTGGTGAGTCATTTTGGAAATTAAAGTAAACGAGTAGTGACTCTGCATGATTGTTGAATTCATATGTTTACAGGAGAAAACTATCATCTATAGTATTTAGCTAACCAGTGAAATTGTACCCATCATTTCTAGGGTTCCAAAATGTCAGCAAGGAGCAAACTGTCATTTCCATTTGAAACATTGCACTGTATCAAATAATGAAGCCATTTTTTTTGCGACAATGGCAACGTGTGGGGCTCAGTCTTACTCATAGTTTACTAGATTGTTCCCTCTTACCTACGCAACAGTTTTGTGTTCTTTTGCATGGGTTCAAAAGGAATACATTTGATGTTAAATCTTATTTTCAGTGCAATAATAATGAAGGACAGTTTTCTCTACAAGTTTGCAAAGACGACTGACAGAAATTGACAGAGAAAATCAAATAGTTTTCATCTGTCATGCCGTCAGTGTTTCTCACCTGAATCTCTGTCGCGGTGTCTGCCGCTCTGGACTCTTGCACATGTGTCCGATGTAGTACAAGGGGAAGAAAAGGCAGTTCCAGGTCGTAGCGAACCAGGTGAGTGTGAATGGGGCGTCGAACTGTTTGAAAGCAAGTTTGGAGATCTGCGTGAAGCCTGCCCAGGACGAGCACACACACATGACCATGGCCACCCCCCACAAGGCCTTCTGAACCTGCAGCGTGGTCACTCTGATGCAGCAGCGCAGCCTCCTCTTGTTGGTGCTGGACTCTGCTCCTGCTGCTCCTGCTGTTGACTGTGCATCTGTAGTACCCACCACATTCTCCCGAGGGCGCTCTTCTCCTACAGGTGAGAAAAAACCCCAATGTCATCAAATGTCTTATGGGATCAATCACAATAACTTAGGGTTAGATAACAAAAACTAATAATAAAATGGACATTTAGAACTTAATTTTGATACCAAGGATAAAGCTTATAATTCAATATTCATTTTCATTCAACACTGATAAAGAAAACAATATCACTGCATTATATTATTCTACTTCTAATATAGATCAAAACCATTCAGAGACTATACAAGAAAGGGATAGTTTTGTATTCTCTTCTCTTCAAACACACATGGAAAATAATTTGTATTTGCTTCCACAGTGCCACAGACATCTTCTCCTCCTTTTTTAAAAATATGTTTGAAATACACCTGTTAGGCCTGGCAGCAACCAGTCAAATTTGCCTCTGGGTACCCACTTAAATTACATTTTATGCTCCTCAATGCAACAATTTCAGGCAAAAATATGAACGCGATTCTGCTAAATAACAAGCTCAAGGGCTCTGCCATCACATTTCAGTTTATTTTTCTTGCCAGAGACTGTGCTCACAGTCAGACAGGTGCACATTCAAATTACAGCAGATGGAGTGGATTCCCTGGGCACAACAGTAGAAATAGTAAAATGTTACAACTTTACCTCGGGCTATGAAAAAAGTCTTAATCATGATATTTTGGGTCCTATATGGGTCCTATATATTTTAAATCACATTTATCTGATAACTTGTTTATGTAATGTCTTTTTTAATTATCCATTAAACTGCTCTGGAACCCATTTTTTAAAACTAAAAAAGATCTAGTTCATTTTACATAGCAGTGGTCCAGATACATTGCTCACTTTCTTAATGCATCCCTAACATTTTAATTCTTCATCTGCTACATTAGGTCCTCAAGCTAAAGAGTGAATGTTACTGCAATTCAAAACAGAATTAATAGTGTTTATTTTTGAAATTGTGTATCATTTTAAATTGATAGACGTGTAATTAGAACTAGAATTCAAAACATACATACAACATACATATAGAAACACAGTCCAGGACGCAGAGACTAATTCTTACGGCACACAGAGGCCACTCTTATCTTCCACTGTTTCCTAACTGAATTATAATGTGATCCATCAGCGGTATAACTGTGGTGATTGAGTGTGATTCCTGTATCCAAACACAGGATGTGGCAGGGCAGAGATCTGAGACTTGCAAAGACATCCCAGATGACTCTTACCTTTCCATTGCATCTGTCAAAACATAACAGCCCCCATACATCTTGAGTATTGTGTAATCAAGCAAGTTTGATTGCATACTTAAATTCTACACTCCGGTCCTCCATGAATTTCAGAGCTGATTACCAAAATAATTTTCATGGATCAATTTATTTTTAGGTCTGTCATAATAACTAATTTTATGCGACATATTGCTTAAGTAAATGATCATACTGAAACCAAATCATAAAGCAGAATTACTCACATAAAAATGACTTTACAAGCCACAATAATGTACAATATTGTTAAATAAACAGCAGATTGCAGCACTTAAGCCATTATTTTATCATTTTAGTCATAATTCAACTCTCTACAGATCAAATCCTATCATATTGCAGAAGAAAATATCAAATGTTTCCCATGAGAGCAAAGAGACACATGATAAATACTGACAACCCAAAATAATTGTTCTATCTAACATTGAACGATAAGTGGCTATAGTATCGTGACATTTCCCCTTGTTCCCCCAAGATGAACTCGGGCTTTAGTAACTTTCAGTGGAGAGTACACTTATGAATCAGTATGGCATTATACCGGTCCTCCATGGAGAATGTATGTTTCCAATGTATTTTAACAATAAAACACCAATGAATAAATGTGAGGTAGTTAAGTTTAATGTCATACTATGCAATATACTATGCACAAAAGCACTCACAAACAGACCCACCAATAAAGTTACACAGAGTACCTATTACACTGCACAATATCGGCACAAATGTTGCAAAAGATGTTAAATTATGCTCCATTGTCTGAACCACATGCACATTTATTTTGTGAAAAAGTCAATAAGTGCATTATTCAGACAGAGCTCCTTATCTCGTTTGGTCTCCCATGACGTTGTATACTGATAATTCATTATTACAACAGCGTGGAGAGTGTCAGCCCCAACACTAGGGGAGCTAATAAATCATTTTAATAGTCTCGCACAAAACAGCCCTTACAGTTATTTATGAAAAAAAACAACAACAACCCAACAATATATAACAAATCAGATTCATGGCGTCATATTATTATGTACATTTTTAATGTGCTTATCAATGAATGTGAAAGTTACGAAAAAATACAGTTCAGAGCAACTCTAGTCGTTTGAGTTTATTCATTTCCTTATCATTCCTCTACACACCACTGTCATTACATGTGAAAAGTGAAATATTTACATTTATTAAATACGTTGTAGAAAATTAAGAGTTGTAAATTATATCTAAATCAAATGTTGCTTTACTTTTACTCCTTATTGACACTTAGAATGTGAAGCTAACTGAAAGCACTACTCTGTTAAGAAGCTCTGTTACTCAAGTTAGATTTACTCAGAGCTTTATTTTAACATAATCTGACCAGAAAAAGTTGCCATAACTACAACAGGTAAAATGATTTGTACTAAGTCTTTCACACAGAAAATTACTGTCATAAGCAAACATTAGATGACGGTTTTTCATATTGGTAACAAGCTCTCGAAAATGTCTTGAGTTTTTCTTGAGACCTTAAAACTTTTTTGTCTGTGTTTGAAAATGTATGCCATATCACCACGGTAACTACTGGACATTCGGTCAATAAAGACGCATGTAGAACACCCCCAGCATGTTCATTTCACATTTCTTTTGGGGACACTTCATCACATGAGTTACCCTGAAAACACAAAAAAAAACCCCAAAACTCACTTAAATTACTTGATAAATTAGTCTACATGAAAAAGAAAGGGTTTTACTTCAGAATATACTGTACTATTTGCTGACATGTGTCGTAATAATCTGATGTGACAGACTTGGACACTGCTTGTCAATCACTTTATCATTAGTACCTGCGCTCATACTCCAATGCAGTAATATAAGCAGCCTCTATTCGTATGTGTAATATATTATCGGAGCACTGTTTAAGAAGGCATCCATCACGACCAATGAGCCAGTTCTTTTTTTTCCTGGAGCTTTCTCTGACCTTGCCAGGTGGTCTCATCATATCACAGATTAACTTCACTGATGACTATCGCTTCTAATGCTAATGCAGCCAGCTTCCCAAGGCACTGTACGTATTGCCCAGGAGATTTGCTTTGTGTTTGGAGAAAAAACATGAATACGTGATGCAATTAAAGTGAAATTATACAGTATTGTTAAGGCATCTGGAACAATAGACGCAGTAGAAGCACGGCCCACTCTCACAGCGCGGAGGAAAATTTGGCAGCAATGAAAGATGACTCAAGATCATTGCTTGTTATTGCAACTAAATGATGAATCAGCACAGCTCCAGTAGAGACAGGAGCGCACGGATGTTTATCAAAGTCTGTGGTGCTGGTGGGAATTAACTTTCCCTATTCCCACCTCCCAGCCTGTTTGTCTTGAGCTTGTTCGGAAGGTCATCTATTTAATACAGTGCCCAGAATTTGTCCTTGCTGGGCCACCATCCCACATTGCGCTGGCCCCTGCTCCATACTGCAGCACTGTTTAATCTTCCAAATGCAGCTTTGGGCCAAGCCAATCAGTCCTCAGAGGAAATAGGGTCCGGCAAAGCAGCTACATCTCTGCTACTTGTCAACATGTTTGGCATCATGTTTCACACTGTGTTTCACTAAATCTTACATAAATACAATTTTTTTCATCTGAGGAGTTACTAAGTACTTTTACATGGTCAGTAAAAATCAGATAACTCACATAATAACTCAGAATATGGGATCTGTATCTGCACAAAATAAATCTGATCATTAAAACACCCAATGACAGTTGAAGGTCCTACTGTACATTACGTAAATCTGACTTTTGAGAGCTTGTAAGCCATGTTCAGAAACACAGAGTTACGTCCTGCATTATAAGTCTGTCAACATCTCCAAAGCTCAAAATGCTCTATTCCAGTATGTGATGTCATGAAGCCTGTTATGTCATTTTTACCTTTTGTTCATAATATGGGCCTTTTAATCAATTGCATTTGGAAGATAAAGTACAATAATTTTAATTGTAATGCAAAGCGTTCCCAGGCCAGCTGGGAGACATAGTCCCTCCAGCGTGTCCTGGGACCTCGGGGCCTCCTTCTGGACATGCCCGAAACACCTCAGCTGACTCCTCGACGTGGAGGAGCAGCAGCTCTACTCTGAGCTCCTCCTGTGTGACTGAGCTCCTCACCCTGTCTCTAAAGGAGTGCCCAGCCCACTCTGCAGAGGAAACTCATTTCGACCACTTGTATCCACAATCTTGTCCTTTCGGTAATTACCCAGAGCTCATGACCAGAGGTGAGGGCAGGAGCGTAGATTAACCGGTAAATCGAGAGCTTTGCCTTTCGGCTCAGCTCCCTCTTCACCACCACAGTCTGATACAGTAACAGCATCACTGCTGACTCTGCAGCGATCCACCTGTCAATCTCATGCTCCAGACCCTCGGCAAACAGGTTCTGGGGAACAGGTCAGACTAAGACTAAATTCAAATGCCCTTTGTGATGACGAGCACGAGCTTATGTGGGAGGTTAAGGGCTACTGACTAGATATAGTCGGCCTCACTTCCACACACAGCTTGGACTCTGGAAACCAACTCCTTGAGGGGGGCTGGACTCTCCACTCTCTTTAATATTTTAAATAAATCTGATTTCTCACCTTAGATGTACCAGACTTTGATGTCTATTTAAACATAGCCATTGAATCCTCTTTAACCCTTTGTTTAAAAAGTGCAAATGTGCTATACTTGGAATTGAAATGCTAGTTCCAATTATATCTATATTAGATATATTTCACTTGCATATGGATATTGTAAAGTCGTGTGGAGAGCATACATCAGATTGCTGTGAAAACCTTTTGAGCTAATGGCATTTAGAGCCAATATTATCATAGCGGAAACATCAGGAAGTGTCATGACCTTTAACTGCCTATTATGGAAAAACTCTTTAACCTTGTCCATTTTTATCACAGGCTGCCAGGATTCAGGATACATCTTTAACTTCCTGTCACGAAGATCTATTTAAGTCTTGTTAAGTTTAACTGAGTAAACTTAAAACCTCCAGTGTGTCAGTTGTTTATTTGCATATGGGTGCTCAATGATTTTGCACAGCATGCCTTTGAAGATTCTGTGTAATGTGTAACAGAACAATCCACAAATAAAAATGAAGAATCATGTTTTTGTGAAACCCTTAGAGACAGGAGCAGGCGGTTTGGCATCCCTGTTGAACCAGAAGTGGCTTTCCCCCTGACAGCCGTGTGCATCCAGGGCTTTGATATATTAAGACTCGTCTTAACTGAAATTCTCCACAAAGGTGAGGCCTGTGTCTGCACTGTAAGTGTTTATTGATCTGCACAATGTCCTCTCTGTCCTACAATACAGTCAGAGCAAGTGAATTAACCAGCAGCTATAGGTGGGCTAAATCAATCTTTGTCTTATGCAGTCTTATGCATGTAAGTCTCTCTGGTGTTTCGGGGTTCCCTGTGGGTATATTGGATATATGTCCTGGTTCCACAGATATCATCATTAGCACTTCACCAAACACTTTTCCACTTCCTGGCATAATTGTTCTTCCCAATCCCACTGTTTCTCTCCTGCAGTCTCTGCAGTGCAGATCTCTCCCCCTGATAGCTGCAAATCCCAAACGTGAAACGTGCCAGCAGAGCCAGAGCCTCCTCCTCTCACAAACCCATCTCTGACATGAAACTCTCACTACAGCTATGTAACACTGCTCCTGAACAACCACAATGACCAACCACACCTCACACTGTTTACACGCTCATGTGGAGCAGCATCATGCTCTGTGGGGAGAGCGTATGGTCATGTGTCAGTCAAAGAGCTGGACCAGGCTGTACAAGGCTGGACCAGACAGGACCAGGCTGGACCAGGCTGGACCTGTTTAGTCACACCTCTGTGAGAGCAGCACAGCACTGCAGCGCTTTGCCTCAGCGCTTTGGGAGGGTAAACAGATCAATCTCCAGCACATTCTTCAAAGAAACTCTTGCCTTACTGTCTCAAGTTCTCAGCTGAATATGAATGAGTCCAGCCTTTCTTTAACCACACTTCTAATCCTGTCAAAAGTTATACTTTATTGTTAAAGGTACTGTCACTGTCACTATACATCAAACCTGGGAAGAAAGTACTTCAGGGTTGAACTTTGCTGCCTAACAATATCATTTATGGCTGTTACTGAGGAGCTACATGAAAAGCCTGCTATACTATGGCACACTTGAGTGATGTGAGGTGTATGAGATGGACAGACACACACTGAGGAGTGTCTGTAATCTCTCTGACACAGTGTGTGATACTGGGCCGTGACAGCTCGGTGAGGCTGGCCTGTCAGTCTGACGCCTTTAAACAGAGCACCTCCTCTGACAAACTGTCTCTCTCCATAACACACAAAGACCAGCGGAAACACGTGGAGAGGTGGGGCACATGCTCATGTCCTGGGAGGGCAGACAAGGACAGGCCTGTTACTGATCCTGCTCCTGAACTGGGCACTGTCCTTCAGCTTCAGCAGCAGACGTGAGTCACAGAACAGGCTGTGACCCTGACGCAGTCTGAACAGACGCTCTTGATACTGGCCAGTGCCACACTGAGCCACAGGTTAGTGACAGAGCAAAACACTGCTGTCACTCTCCTCTTTGTACCACATAATAACAACTCACATGTGACGGGCTACTCAACACAGAAATATACTGCCTGGACTCAGCGCCAGAGACTGGCAAGAGTCCAACAGCTTCTCAAACAAATCAATATATAAAGGATTGGCCACACCATCCCAGTTAAAACAATGGGCAGGTGAACACCCTGGCTACACTGCACTGTTCTTTTCTTGAACTTTAACAAACTGAACATAGCAGCTTGTCTTTTATGCATTTTATGTGTAATTATTCATACAGCAGTTGGTCTTTAATGACAGGTTATTTTTTAAATGGGATCAAAAGTTCATCACCATTTTACACAAACTGAAGCGCCAACTCAGTACTTTTCTTTCTACATCAAAGGCTCTGAAGCGTTTTGCTGACACATTACACATAATGGCCACAAATGAACAACAAATGCTTTAGGCACAGTTTCAATAATTTACTTTCATTGTATTAAATCATTATATCATATAAGCCATTAAAAGTCAAATGATGCGTGTAATATTGGATTGTGTATAATGCAAATCGATAGCAATAGCGCAAAAAATAAATAGTATATTACCATCACGTTATGACCCCATCCATATATTCAAATGTGATCAGAGCTCTAACAGAGATCTGGCTTAGTCGGAATTTTAGTTGATATTAGGTGATAATGCTTTTAATATCATATTAGTTAATAATGCTAATAGGTACTGTTACTTTTCAAGTAGTATAGTATTTATAGTAGCTATCTCTCTAACAACCCTCTATCTTTTTAAAGGTCCTAAATGACATAAAATAGATCCTTGTGAGCTTTAAGCCATGTTATAATGGTGTTACCTCTGCAAAAATTAAGTTGTGATTTTTTTCATCCACATGTTCATCCACAACCCATTATTATTAGTCTGTCTACTTCTCCAAACTTCTCAAAATGTTCTGAAGTGGTAGTTTTCAACAGCTGTCTACCAGGGCTGAAATCATCTAAATGATACTAGTGAAGGTGTATGGAGTTTAAAAACACAGTGGAGCACGTCCTGTATTACCAGATGACATCACAAGGTGGATGGAATATGCAGGGTGGCGCATTGTACAGTGTCTCCATAAACTATTTAATTTGAGCAGAATCAGTCATGTCACCCTCCTAATCTTGCATAATGAATTGCGTTTTAAAGGTCTTTAGCTCACATCAGACCAGGACATAATCGGATTCACTTGAACTTTAAGCGATAGCCTTCTCCTCTCACGCACATAGACCCACCCACACACTTTTAATAAAATAACAGCCCTGTCATTCTGTATTCAGGACACACCTATCAAGCAGCGCGCTCATTACCTGCTTTTAGAGCTATTGGAGACTAACCACACGTTTGCTCCTGTCCACTCCCTTCTAAATAAACTTCAATTTAACCAGAGAGAGAGACAGTTCAAATGTGACTGGATCCTTCATAAAAATAGTCTGTGGTATGCCTGTCAGGATAATTACCATATCGACTTATCATTCAATATCTGAAAGCTGGAATAATATATTTTTGGAGTCAGTATTTATGGTCTGCACTTTTTCTTTGCACTTCTGGGAAATCTTTGGTTATTTATTAAAATTTAAGCTGTAAAGGGTGAATTAATTTTCTTATTATAAATGTATTTTTTATTATTATTAATTAATCTTTCTTAGATATGCAATGTGCAACTTTTCTGTTGCACTTTTCCAACACCTTGTCTCCTTGAATGTTTCACACTGTGGCATCTGTTTAACTTAATATTCAATTAAAGATTTTTTATTTTATTTTTTTTCTTTTTACCATTGGAGTTAAGACAAGTATAATGCCATATTGTGGAACATTATAGGCAACACAATAACATGCCCATTGTGACAAGCAGGCAGACAAATTATAACATTCAGCTTTAATACTTCTCTCTGTGCAGCATTTACTCTTGAAATGACTATAATGTTTAAGAAGAACCTGCATATTTTTGGCTATAGAGTTTATAGTGTTTTCTGCTGAATGTTTTTTCAGAGGCTCTGAACAGTTTTTCTATTATGTCCAAGTTTTTGTGTGGTAATAGATTTGTCATTCATTGCAAGCTATCTGTGTTCAAGGAGCGTGAGGCCCACTGTGAAACAAGAGGATGACAGCAACGGGTGAAAAATGACCTTCTTCTTTGGGGAATATTGGGAAACTGCTGAGTCATTTACTACAAACAGTACAGCTCCACAAACCAAGGCACAAAATGAGGTCAAACACGACGATGAACCAAACCTCCCCATGAGATCACCATTAAAGACACTGTAGAGAAATCAATGGTCATCAGACATGGACCAGCGCCTGTAACTACAGAATAACAATGTAAGTACCAGGCACAAGATAATGCAGCAAATGCCCAAGAAGAACTAGAAGCCTTGATTCTATCGAGCAATAGTCGAGATAAAGTGCCCAGATATTGAGCGGGGTCGCCTCTCCGCAGATCTGATCTGTAACTTGGTCTGGTTTGGTCTCCATAAAGACAGAAAGGCTTAATGCCACACTGTGAAACAAAGAAATAACAAGAGTATTTGTCGGATCTGCCCCCAGAAACGTTACACATGCACCTTTAAGAGTGTGATTTTCATATGTATAAGCTAATGCATCCGGATGTTTGAAGTCTTCACTACACAGACATGAATAATTCCTTCATTAAGCTCTTTTAAAATGTATGGATGACCACCATAACCCCTGAGCTACCGATGCTGCAGTTCTCTCTCAGTCTAATATG
Source organism: Scartelaos histophorus (assembly GCA_000787155.1). Taxonomy (NCBI): domain Eukaryota; kingdom Metazoa; phylum Chordata; class Actinopteri; order Gobiiformes; family Gobiidae; genus Scartelaos; species Scartelaos histophorus. The sequence goes on from KN518604.1 coordinate 11,299, forward strand.
ACCAACACAGTAACTTTGCCAATTTTGAGATAAAAAATGTTTTAATGAGCTCAGAAATATTATATCTCTGCAAGCTTTTATTCTGTTATTCTGAGTCACTACACGGGCACACAGAAAAGACGATTTTTTGCAACTTGTTAGTGCAGAGAACAGAGACTTTGAGCAGCAGTTACATAAGCAGCAAAGTCTGTGGAAAAACTCTGTCGTGTTGATCCTCCGTGCCCCCCTGTGATTCCTTCAAAGCAGCTGCTGAAAAAAGGAAGCCTGAAGTCGACTGGAGGCAGACAATTTACAATACTATGAGCCACAGATTTACACTGGCCGCTCTATCCCCGGCCTCATGTCACGGCTTTTTATGCTTGTCGTGCCGACTGTGAATCGGTCATGTCCAACTACTGAAATCTACAATGAAGCCTGTCCATTATCCAAAGATGCATCATTTACTACACTGTTGTATATTCAATATGATCCATGTTTATAATCAATTAATAATCAATACTCAGTTGCTGGTTTGCAGATTCTAGTGAGGTGATGAAAAAAAAGATTTCCCTATTGATTTAAACTGCACCTTACCATAAAATATCCAAAAGGGAAATGAACAAATCAAGAATCAAGATGTGCCTATAAAAGACTAGACCCTAGAACTGACTATTACATAAAAAAATGACATTATAACAATATTTATTTAAGCTGCCCCCATATGTATTGAATATTACTGACAAATACAGCGCTGTGAGGTCTATTTTTCAATTTCTCGAATGCTATTTTCTGTTTAAATTGCAGACGATTTTTATTATTCCTGTCGTTTCGTTTAAAATATTTAGTTTATCAAGACATGATATATTGATACTGTTAGTTTTTATTTGATTTGAATCTTTTGCCAGATTCAAATGACAGAAATTGCCTCTTCTTTAAGTGTCCTTGGTCTAAAACAAAGGATTACATAAGTAGAAGATCCATCTAAGCGCAGGAGGCAGGGAAAGTGACCGCCTGGATGAGACCCTGAACATGACTGATAAGAATGCCACATGCAGGACGTCAGGTCATTGGAGGGAGTCAAAAAAACACTTGCCCCGCGTTTATTGCGTGTCAGGGAATGTCAGAATCTCTAATTGCATCCTTGGACATGAAATAGAACCGTGGACTACAATAAAAGCGCTGGAGCGGAGTGAAGATCAGGCAGAGGTTGAGTCTGTATAAAAAAAGCTCTGTTAATATGTTCATGTACCAGATGTTGTAGTTGCTTCTTGTGGAGGGCTATGGGAGGGTGTGAGGGAATCCCTGCAGCAAAAAACAAGTTCAGATACTCCCAGAGGAACTGAAAATGTAGCGCCAAGATGATGATGTTGCCTCTGGAATCAATGCGTCAGGAGAGCCCTACGTGGACTTGCGCGTTTATAAGTTGGCACAGCTGAACACGACATAATTAACATGCAAAAATGGAGAAGAGTCAATGCAGTATTTTTAGCACAAGGCTGCCAGCGTTTTTTTAGTGAAGTTATGCGCCAAATGGATTATCCGAGGGGACTTGAGGGGTTGTGAAAAGTTGCTCCGTGTCTGAAATGACTGAGGTTGGATTGATGTTGAAATGATGTCCCCCAAAGAATCGCGGTGGATTAGAGGAACGTTTCGCGGTGATGCAGATGGATTAGAAGAGTCCCTACCTTCCACTTTGGTGAGGGTGAGCACCGGGCTGTTGCAGGCGGACAGCGGGGCGACCCTTGCCGAGTGCTTCTTCATGGTGATGAGCTCGGGCGGGCTGAGCTCCAAACCGCGTCGACTACATCCCTAAAGCCGGTTTGGTGCATACGCCTCCAGCCCTCTGCTACGGGATCTCCTTCTTTCCCCTACTGTTTTTAGAGCTCTACTGTCCCCCAAGCGTCCAACCAACTCTGCTCAGGATCTTTCTCTTTCTCTCTGGTCCTGTCGTTCCCCCCACCCCCGCGCAGGCGCTGCCTCCATGCGCGCTCCCCTCCCCAAACCCGCTGTATGGAGCGCGTCTTGGCCGGTCTCTCCTCACGTACACTTTGGTAATAGCTGCAGTTTACACGTCACACACGTTCAGTCATCAGCAGCAGCATCAGTACCAGTCTCACGTCCCACTGTCCACGGGCCCTTTACCGAAATCCCGCAGCCGTCCCACGGTCCCTCTGGGGGAAAGGCGCATATTCTTGCAGAGATAGGGCGTAATTGGAGCGATAGGACCCTCAAACACTAATTGTAATGTTTTCTGTTGAATTAAATTATAATGGCACCAGTTAATTCTCGCTTTTATCTGGGGACCACGCGTGAAGACTTCATTAGCGCGCTACACTCTTAACATGAATGTGCACTGTGCTAATTATCCCCATTTCCAGCTCGTCCCACACAGTCGAGAAGAAACGGTTTTGATGCAAACAGAGAAGTGATTTTAGCCGCCTCCTGAATCCAATCCAGCTCTATTACACCTTAGAGCTGGAGAGAACCTCTATTACACCTTAGAGCTGAAGTGGAGTCTATTATTACTCATCAGGAGCTTAAAGTTTAACCATAAAAAGTTTCCTGAGGAAGTGAGATGAGAAAAACCAATGGTGTAAAAAGAGGCTACATTAATCCCTTGCTTTTGTTAGTTTCCCCTCCTGAATCGTTAAAACTCAAGTGGCCAGTGAATGAGATAAAACAAATCTTGGTTTTCATCCAAATTACTGCCTGGAACCATTAAAGGTCGCACAGGGACAGAAGCTTTTTATCATTTACTCAGAACTTAAACAGCCGCAGTTTTCATATATGACTAAATCATATCATGATTATTGTGGAGCCAGATTCTTTACACTGTCTTTAAGAGAAACTGGTCACCTGCTCCTGTGGTGAGTTCACGCTTTCCTCTGATCCATGTGTCAGTTCTGTTAGATAAAATAAACGTTTGCCTGGTGCTGGTTCCAAAGGTTGTAGAAAGAAAAAAACAAATGAACACTGCAGTTCCTTGGAGCACATGGAGCTATTAGAACAGGGAGTTTATTAAATAACTGTGGTGCTGTTAAATCTATGTGTCATTCAGAGCCTAAAGTCTGGCCAAAAGGTGGGGATGGTTTGAGCACTGAAGCTTTATCATGATATGACAAGGTCTCCGAAAAGAGTCAAGAATGATCATGATGCAACTTCAACTCAAATTCAGTTTTGATGCATTTATTTTAACAGTGACAGACACAAACAAACAGAAGCATCAGACCATAAAAGACTAAGATAAAGAAATCAAACAAAGGCAAATAAAATGTTGTGTATTTGTGCACCAAGCATAGAAAAGCATATTGAAAATAGAATGTTCCAGTAAAGAATGACTGAATATTTTTTCAGAATGCAAATTGCATGTCTGCATATTTCATGATGGAGCATTAGAGGAACATGATGCTCAAAAATAATCCTTTGCCTCAAGGACGTCACTAATTTCTCTTTTGTGCACTGACTCTCTGAATTCTGTCTTCTGCATCTCAGGTGAAAAATAAAAGGAACCTGAAAGCAGCAAGTCGTCGGGCTCATAATGTTATGTGTATAAATAGCATCTTTTAACCCAACAACAGTCCCAAGTGTCTCAGCCACTGGAGGATGTTATCATCTCTTTAAAAATCCAATACGTACAAGCAAAAGCACATGGGCTCTTACTCACCTTTATCCAAACACAAATACTCCATCCAAAGTGCTTGTTATTATAATTTACTTCAAGCATGTAATTATCCTGGGTTATTCTTCTCATTTTATAGTTACAGAAGTTCCTCAAAATGACCAAGGAAATCAAATCTTTATGTTATGTGTAAAATCATCCTGGTAGAATCCAGTGTCCAGTTGACAAATTGCATTTCTCCTTTTGCCTTGAAACCTTCACATTGTCAGACTTGACCTTAACATCTGGACCTCGGTGGCTTCACTTCACCTCTTTGACGATGAGATTTCCTGAGGAGCAGTTTTGTGAGTGTATAAGTTAAGACGTTCTTTGGACTCTACAGACCTGGCATATTTCAAAAATAGCTTCACAGCGACACACGCTCCTTTGTAGCTGCTGGTCAGCTAAAATGTCACTTGACAAGTGTGTTATTTCTAGTTCAGTTTTGCAACGTCTGGATGATGCTGATGAGAAGACAAGTGATTTGAACTGCCCAGTATCAGTGGAGGACTTTCCCTCATGGCCCAGACCTGCATGTTCACAGCAGTTTTACATGTGTGTTAAAGTTGCACTGTGCCCGGAGGAGGCACAGATGAATAATTTACTGCTTAGACTCTACCTCAGTCTTGAATCCCCATCCCGGAATAAGTAGGGCAAGAAGCTCAGAAACACTTACTGCCCTGGACTTACTCTGGCATCTAGAACCAACTCCACTGGGTCTTTCTCTCCGTGTCAGGACCAGCGGAGAAAACTGATGAAGTGCAAGTTCTCACTAAACGAGCAAGCCCAAGATGCTTGATGGATCCCCATTACCAACCTGTCAACTGTGAATTATGATATTGTTGTGAGGATGGGGGAACAAATCCATGGTGCGATTATGGGGATCTTTGAGTTTGTGCAGCTGCCAGATGGCCTGTGGGAAAACCGTGTTGTGAGTAATCAGGATACAAACTATTATAGATGGAAGATGGGGAAATAGGTGCTGCGGATCAGATCGTTAAAACATCCCAGTCTGTGACTACTCGACTTTTATCTACGAAAGATGTGGGCGGATCTCGTGCATTCAAAGGCCGTTACTATAGCACTTTCTCCTTTCTTTTACTCACAAACTGTGTAAAAAAGGCACATGTGTGAGAGGGAAACAGGTCTCCAGGGGATTATGGTTACTTCAGCGCCTTATTAGAGATAGAAAGTGGATGTGAGATACAGTAAAACGCGGCAAAGCTCCTCAAAGGAAATATTTCCTTGTGTTAAATCAAAATCTGGATCAAATAATGCTTCTCTGACTCCTCTGCTTTTACATTTGCTTTTACTTTTACATATGCAGCAACAACAAAGGACAAGGACAAATACATTGACTTTTCTGCATAGATTTAGTCTACAATTTTATTTTATTTTTAATATTTTTGAACAATACAGAGCAAACCTGGAACATGAATTTCCCATTGGGGATAAATAAAGTTTATGTCTATGTCTAACTGGTGTCCTTCTAAACATGCTCACCATTTCTAATTGGACAAACCAGCAATGTCAGCGACCAACCAAAATAAAACAAAAATGAATTGATCAACTCTATAAATGTTATTAGTAGAACGTGATATGAATCTACTTAATCATTGTTTGAGAAGCAAATAGGCAATGTGTCTGAAATATCTATTAAAATCATTCATCCACAGTACTGAACTCCAGTGCATGTTAATAAGGGAAGCCTCCATATGATTTAAATGTACAGTCACAAATAAGTCCTTTGCTACTCTATAGTCTGTGATGCAAGATGAGGAAAGTTAAGCGGTCTGAAAATCCATGCTATTGATTTTATATAAAAGTGCTTGAGCTGCAAATCAGACAGAGCCAACAAAGCCGAGGATGATTGACTTTGAGAGCTAAAAGGTACGAGAGTGTAAATGATTTCTTGTTTGCCAGGTCTAAACAAACCAATAGCGCCGCTGCGAGTTAAAAAGCTGAGCCTAATTTGAGTACAGCTGTTGTTTGGCTCAGGCCCCTGTGCTGTTGTCGACGTCTCGCTGCCAAAATAGATTTGTTATTGGCGTTTAGGGCTGAATGACACAGCTAATCTTTATTTAAGACTGATCAATGTCTCATCTAACACTAATAACATAGTCTTAATGCTAGTCTGGAGTGAGGAGAGTAATGTTGATGTTACATTTTTACATCTCCGCAATTTAGGGCTGCACGATATTGAAAATGAATGCGATATGCGATACGGGTGTCAAGCATTGCGATAACGATATTATTGCGATATTTTCTTTTAACCTAAAAAAAAAAGCTTCGTACATTCACATGTTTGCCTCTATGACGTTTACCTGTGTTCCACATGGTTAGAAAACTAAGAATAAGCTCCTGCAAAGTATTAAACTTGTTAGGAGAACAGCCGTAGGCCACAACTTTATTACAGATGTTTTTGCGACTGTACCTGCGTAACATTGGTTGCTGAAGTTTTTGACTGAATAAAATCACTGTATAGCTCCCTGTGGTTGCGTTCGAGGTGGCTGTGTAAGTTAAGACTTGCACAGCACTTGCGTCTGTGACACGTCGTCCCGTCTGAAGCCAAAGTCCCAAATTCCGGAGCTGCTGTGCTTTTTAGGCACAAGTTGTTGGCTGTTGTCGTCTTCACTGACTTCTTCATTACCCGCCATGGTGACTGTAGTGTTTTCCCATCATGCACTGCGAGTCCACGCGCTCGCTCTAGCTAGCAAAACATTACGTTTAAGGGCGCGTCGGAATTGTGAACTCCAGAACGCAATAAACTCACGATTTACACATAAAACAATAAAAAAATATCGCGCATCTTTGCGATGTGGATATCGCACGTGCCATTATCGCGATGACGATATTTTTTCGATATATCGTGCAGCCCTACCGCAATTCTTAAAACCTTAAAGTGCTGACTAATTTTAAGATTTGTGCAAAAACATTCACAATTTTTTAGGTTTAAAATGCTGAAATCTTGACATTACACTTTCTTCCTCTAATGCACAAAGAAATTATTTGAAAAAGTGACTGATCAAACACATATATTGGTGGTTCTATTATTATGAGATGTTTTTTTGGCTCTTTACAATGGAACTGTATTGCCATAGCAAAGCTGTTAAGATAAAATGAATTCCTGATAGCTCTATTCCTAAATAGAAACAAAAATATCTGCTGCTAATGGATTCTCTCTCTCACAGAATAAACACTCCACTGAATAAAAGTTTGGAAGTGGCTGAGTCATGCACAGTTCAACTTTGGCTCTGGGTTCACATTATGCACTGTTTAGTCAAATATTTGTCAGCTTTTACTGTTCATTTGCATTCATTTTGGGTTTGTCCAATAAATGCCCAATTAGATTTAATGCTGCTATGAATATTAATGGGGCAAGTGTTTCTGTTCAATATTTCGGGGACCACTTGTAGAAAACTGCATAAATAAGTGGTTTATTCATCCACGTAACACACAAAGTCATGGTTGTAAACTTCGACCTCTTATGGCTAAACTGTGTAAACGTCTGCTGCTTTATCTCGACAGTCCGCTGGGGAAAGAGGCCACTTGAATATGCAAGGCTAATAAACAACCTGTTTTGGGGATGGAAAGGTCAAGTCAAATGAATTGTCCCTCTTTTCCAGGGCTGGTGTTCATCTTTGAGCCCAGGCACAGCTCATCTGCAGAGGCAAGTAGCTGTCAAGGTACTGCAACCGGCAGCACTTTATTGGATTAATAGCCCCGGTGGGTCTCTTCAGGGTGCAGTGGGGCGCCGGGCTACAGTTGCCAACATTATATTCATTTTGGTTGCATTACAAAGCTGTTTTGCTGCCCACACACTCTCAAACAAACAGCAAGTGTTAGTATAAATCCCAGTGTCTCAGACCAGTACCATCAAAAAGAAAATGGCTTTTGGATTGGAGTCCAAAGGCCTTGATTTAAAAAACGCTGTGATGACCAGTTCTGAAACCTTTTCTCCAAAAACAGCAAGACTAAATTAAAGTCAGTGCTATTGTGACACTCCAAAAAACACCACATAACCAAAATACAGCTTTAATCAGACCCATTTTGGGGAGGGCTTAACAACTGTGGAAAGAAAAATTACATTTTAAAACACTTAATACATTCAACTGACCTACACAATCTATAGAAAAGCCAAAAGCCTTTACACATATTCACTTTGCACACAAACTACTGCACAGTCCATGCGTGACCTTAAAATACATATTGTCTATGTTGCACTTTCCCAAATAGCCTAAAAGTGCATTTTATTCTGTAATATTGCTCTTCTCCCTCCATTGAATCTACACAAACCCTCTGCAAGGATGAGGATGGGACACATGAGGTACATGAAGCACTATACAACACGCTGATGTTCCTGTTATGTGGAGCTGGAGTTACTGTGTGAATTAATTGGTACATTAGGTGCACTGATCCATGAGATTAGCCCAATTAGATGTTTAGGAAGCTGTCGAAGTTACACAGTTTTTACACAGCAACATCGAGCAAACAACCTCAATACAATCACTACTATACATGCATACAAACTACACACCACACAGACTTGGGTGAATAATACTGCACCTTTAGATAAATAATAGTGCAAACATAATTAAGCTGGTGTGAGATGGCAGAGATGATGTTGAATTTTGTGCTAGTTTGTTGTTTCATGACTATGGCAGGTCATTACTGAGGCATAAACTGGGGCAGTACATTTGCATTTTGATCCTTTCAAAGCAAATTCAAAGACCTTAGCTGGTCTTTATGTCAGTTTTACATTAAAACTATAGGTTTCTTTCTTTTTGAGCAATAACTTCTTACCTTGTCCCAATGCACAGTAATCTCCAGCCTGCAGGACCAAAGAGCCAAGTATTGAGCCCCTTTTAATTACATCTACAAGCTGGCGTGATGATAACATTGTATCTTGTGATTACAGCCTCAATAATGACAGTTTTCTCTGGGGACACGTTTAATTACATGCATGTATTAAATGTATATCTCTATAGACTGCACTGCTGTACATTAGTGAGAGTAAAAGTTTCAAAACAAAAGCTGAAATCCCCAAATTACGGTGAGAGATAATCTTTGCTTTGTTTTGGCACAGCTATGCAGAAGGAAGCATAGCTCGGGGATGTTATGATCCAACACGAAGAATGCAGTGTTCAGACTAAAATTACCTTTTGATGATAAAAGCTACGCATATTAGAAATGTTGCTCCCTCCAGGCATCAAACTGACACTTTAAATTAAATCCTCTAGCTCTCCCTGTTGGTCAGTCTCAGTATGACGCTTTCTTTTTCTTTTTCAACCTTTTTTCTTTTTCTCAGTCTGCACCTGGCACTAAATGGAGCCTCAAACTGTCAATCTTACACAATTCAAGCAGCCTTTTAATTTCGTGGCTTCCTTTTTTGCTCCAAAATGCTCAAAATTGATGTAATTACAGTAATAGTTTTAAAAAGCCCCGAGCCTCTGAGTCTATGCAAAAAAGGATTCATCCATCTTAAGCTGTTTTGCATAATTTCATGTTCAGACTAGTTCGAGATCTTCTAAATATACAATAAGCAGCACGAGGTGGAATGCCGCGCCTTCACTATCAGTGCGTAATTGTGCGTAATTGTGCGCGGCTTGAATAGATGTAGTGTCACAGTTTAGCCAGAAGGAGGCAATGTGGTTACATCAATTTACATTTCACAGCATTCACATCTGAATAAAGCAGCAGAATAAAGTTCTGCTGCTTTATTCTTCTAAGATGTGAGGGGGGCACATGGTCAAACGATTTATCGATGGTCAGAGTCCATGTTCTTTTGAAAATAATTCTGTTGTCTGTCACATTCAGAAAGATGTTCAGTCTTTGCTGGACTGGTGCATTGCAGGTGTTTTACCCCTAAGCTTTTAGCTCTGGGTTAATTGGCATGAACTGCTAATGGGGGCAGGTTGTGAAGTTCAAAAAGGCACTGCAGAAATGTTGCTTCACTGAACTAAATGCCTTTTTACTTTAACTGATCTCTGTGATCTGTAAATGTGCAGTTTAAATAAAGTTTTACTCAGGCTAAAGATAGTCTTCAAACGCTGATTGCCTGAAGTGATATATTTGTATATTCACATTAAGAAGAGGTCATATTCAGGTAGCAATGTATGAAAACTGATACTTTAATATGTGAATAATGAATATTAGTGGTTGTGGTTTCTCACTCAGACCTCAGACATGTGGTGACCTGGGATTTTGAAGAGATAAACTCGGACTCATCTCCATCTTTGTAAACGGTGCCATGGAGACGGAGCAAGAACATCCTGCGCTCAAATGAGGGCCACAAATGGTAAAATAATACACCTGGGACTCTGCACCTCAATTATGCACAGATTTGGCTGTTTGAATCATTTTTTACTTGTATATAATCACGGCTGACAGACAAAATTGAGCCTGAGACTCTAGCCTCTTTGCAGTGAATAATTCATAGACAGGGAATAGGTCAAAACCCGTGCAAACAGGGTAAGTGTGGAGGAACTGCTCCAGCACGATCATGGCTCCAACTCACAAATGTTCTTTTAACAAGTGATACAAAAACACATAAACTCACACAGGTCAGGAGGCTCACACCATCCACTGCTCCACCAAACTGCCACTGATCTAATGTATAAGGTTCTATAGTTTTCACTAGACCATGATAAAGTTTAGTTTGAATTGACTAGTTAATAGTTTGAACATTTTAAAATAACACAGAAGACAGAGCTGTCAAATAATCAGTAGACATAAACTGATACTAAAACTGGTATGAAAACACAGTACACATTTGAAAAAGCACTGATATGGGAAAGAAATTTTGAGCAAAAATGTACTTTTCTAAATAACTAATACGTTTTTAGAATGATCTTGATATTTTTCTGTACTAATGCAAAATATTAAAATGGTCAAGAAACTGCTATTGCTAAAACATTATTATATTGTCTGAAAAGGTATATTTCATTATCATTATTGTTTAGATTATAAAGCAAGTTCTAAATGTGAGTGATGCAAGACGAGTATGTCATTATGTCTGTATGAATGTGTTTTCATGTTTCTCAACCTTCTTATCTGGATGCAGAGTGAAGCCTCTTTGCTTTCAACACCCATCAGGCTCTGACCACACAGACCCCACCAGCAGCAGGTGTTTGGAGACCCTTCAGAAGGCCACGTGCAGGTGTGTTCTCGTCATTACAGTGCAAACCCCCCTCTCCTCTCTCTCTTTCTAAACCCTCACATCTCCACTTCTCAGTCCAACCTCAAACGGCACGAGCGGCGGCAAACACCGAGCCGTCACACAGACTAAAATAGAAGTTGATGCCCCAGCATTTCTGAAACTAGAAGTGCACAACACTTTTATTATAAGCTTCACTGGAGGCCGTTTATGAGGAGGTGACAGCAGAGCGGAAAAGGGACATTTTGCAAAAGCTGTGTGTTTTTTTTAACATTAAAAGGATAAGTGGTGTATAAGCAAAAACAGCAGATCTCATAAGCATCTGTTTGATGTAAATAGCTCGGATCAAATGCTAAAAGTGCTTGAAAATTCATGACAGTCAATTAGCTCTGTAAGTGCAACAAAACCATGACCCGTAAACTCCACATAATTACACAGATGTTGGTCATTTTACTGTGATTTAAACAAGTGGAGTAAAATCAGCCGGTGTTTCTGTTTACATGCTACAAACATACAATTCAGTTTATTTTTGAGCATATTTAAAACAACTTCAGCTTACAAAAACACAACACATGGGAAAACTACAGTAAAACATAAAGATATCCTGGAGGAGGTGAGCGTACAAACTCAACTCCAAAAAGCTTAATGAATATTTCTCAGTTATTCTTGTGCTGAAACACAACCTCACGTATAATAAATTGAATTTGAATTCAGCAACACTAAAAAGCTGGAACAGTATTACACAGTTTTGCTTTGGAACAGAATGAGAATATTCGTATTAGGTTCATTGGCAGAATTTCAAATGAGACGTCTGGGTCTGCCAATCTTAGATGATTTGAGTGTTCATTTCTTTTAAACACTGGATAGAGACGAGAATTACATTTGGATTTTGTTGTACTGTATTCACATTTTGCAGGATTGACTCGAGCTCTTGTGCCAATAGCCTGAAAGCAGCGTCAGTGGGTAATTCGTGGCTGTTCAGAGGAGGAGATGCAGGGGCTGTTTGGTGACGCTCTTTGGTTTTCTCCGTGCTCCCCGTTGGCCGTCAGCTCTCATCCACCACTCAATTAAACGGCTGCTATTATGACCCATGTTACTCGGTGAAGCAGGGGTCTGGCTTATAATAATGACTTATAGTGACATTTGCGGGGAAGACTGGCTCCCAGGGACAGCACTGCCTTCTCCTACGCACACCTCCTGATTTAAGACTCAATTTAAGCTCGAATCGAGTTGTAAAGAATAACAGAAGGCGGCTCATATTTGGGACGAGAACAGCGAGATCCTGTTATTGCAACGGTTTAAAATGAGCCGTTACAAGTTTTGCTGATATTGGCTGTGTTCTCTTTGTCTTTTTGCAAGTTTATGACATTTGACAGGTTCCTGAATTGTGCGACAATTCAGTAAAAAAGGTCATTATGTATATTTTTTGATGTCTGGAACAAAGTAAGATACTGGGGCTTTTTAACACACAAATCATCCATCAAAACTAGACTCCAGTGTGTGAAAACTGTAACTGTTGGTTTGGTGGAAGTTTGTTCAAGTTTAGTTCATGAAGTGAATTGATTGCATTGCTGTTCCAAATCAAAATGGAAAAAAACATCTTGCATTCTTTGGACAAGGTTTTTTTTAAATGAAAAGAAGTGAAAAGAAATACACGATTTAGAGTCAGACTTAGGTATAATTGCAAAGCTAAACTGAATGATAGTTTTTATGAAAATGTCTGGAGTTTTGATTGCAGTGAGAGAAAGAAACCTGAAATGCCTTTAGTATCAGCACATTATGGAAAATAACAGAATGTGATGATTATAGTTGTTTAAAGAAAGAACATGACATTCCCTTCGATTGTGTTGTGCAGAAAATCGACTGCTGAGTGGTAATCTTGTGAATAATAAACTGAAGTCTGCAGCTTTAGTCACTGAATGTAGTTGACAAGACCATTTCTGTTTCTTTTAATTAGTTTTTGAAAGGTTTAGCACAAGCCTGAATGCTAATAAAGCCAGAACTAGATTTAAAATACACGTAACATACTTTGCACATTATTTAGATTAATATAACTTTTTTTCCTAATGAAAGTGCAAATGCTTTTAAGAGTTTTTCCTCCTCTCTCAGCCTGTTAATGCTTTTCTGGAATGTTTCACAGTATGGCATAAAAGCAGTAAATTTCCCTGGAGAAAAGTAGGCAAAGGTGGGGTCAGGTGAGATCAGTGGAGACCTGGTGCGAAACAAAGCCTATAAAAATAATAATAATTAATAAATGCTAGATGTATAAATAAAATGCCATACGGTGGAACTCTTCAGGCAAAGCAATAATATCTCCATGGAGACGTGTAGGTAGCATATCTCCACGAGAACTATATCTAAAATTGTTCTCCAATCTAACACTTACTTGTTTTAGGGTCCATTTATATTGGTAATGCATCATTTTTTTCATATTTAAAATACAAAATCGCTAAATACATAGAAACTTCATTTGCTATTTACAATTATAAACCATGGGAATTAGATCACAGACTATTACAAACTTGTCTTAGTCCTGCCTTATGCTCTAGAACCAGTATTCTTCTGAGTAAGCACTGTCACTGTTTCACACAAAGCCCCTTCTATAAAGGCTTTATATTTTTTTAGCTTCCTTTTGCACTGTCAAAAACAAAACATCTTTTTAATCCCGGGCTTTAGTCCTTGTCAGGAGTCTTTGCTGTCAGCCTTTACACCTTGTGACGCTTTCTCGCTTTCTTTTTCTGGCAGCAACAAATACAGCATCCTGCACAGTCTTCCTCTTGCTGCTTTGCTCTGGGCTCCACTACATCATTTACATTATTACCTTATAAGCGATGTTCTTTCTACGTCTTATTTAAAGTGACGACAACCACCTGCACCCAGCAAAACTTAATTTATCATTTATTTATATCTAATTTGAAAGACTAGATTTGACAGTGTTTACCGAACACACACACACACACACACACACACACACTTACACACAACATGGCCGACAGCTCCAGCTTTTAGACAACACAAAAGCTCTCCAAATTAATCTCAAGTGTCACATGCTGAGCTCACTGGGTTTTTCAGTGCAGCTCTGAGCCAGATAAGGTGACTGTCGGTTCTACCTCCTTAAACAGAATAAAGCAAAAGAAAAGGATGAATGATAAGGAAACCACAGCCCATGCACTGCTATAAGCCATAACTATAGAGCTCATGAAAAATATGACTGGAAATGCACCTCGTAGTTACAAAGGCAGTGCATCATAGTGTGAATTTATCTAAATCTTTAATATGGAGCCTACTCTATTTTTCAAACTCTGAGCACAAAACAACAACTTGACAATGGCGCTACGGGCTACACTGCATGTGTCAAAGCTTTCTAAGGCTACAAACAAAATGTGCAGTAATGTGATGTACAAAAAAGTTGTAAAAACTAAATTCTTCTTGCAGAAATACAGGGGCATTGATTTGCATCCCTTGAGGGTATAATGCACCAATACAGTCAATAGCAGAAGGTTTGCTCTAATTAACGACAGCGAGAGCCTCTGTCCGCAGTATACCAACTGTAGGGTGGCAATTACGTTTCATTCTCACTTTCTTTGAGAAGAGAAGCCCAATCAATGTCGGGAGCAGGTGCTAACAAGGTGAAATATCACACCAGGAAATTGCAAAAACCTCCTCAGATCAGTATGTGACAGCAATAACAAGGGAAATGTGGTGTAGATTAACATAATTACAGTATATAGTCTTAAAAGATTAGATTATATTGGCTTTATATTGCACAGTAATTCAAGGAAGCTTTACAATATGAAAACAAGGACAGGACAGACAAACAAGTAGGAACACAGAAACCGTCATGTATGTTATGTTAGGCTATGAGAAAAAGGTGAGATCTGAGGTGTTTTTTGAAGGTGTTTAGTAAGTCTGAATTTCTTCTGAAGGTGAGGGAGGCATCCATATTTTACTCCGAGCCATCCATATTTTAGTCAGAGTTCATAAATTATAAAGAATTATTTGTTGCAGAGTCAGCAATGCCTTTAGTGCAAATGAGTTCATGCCGAGGTGTGATTAGACAATAGTCTGTGTAATCAGTGTAAGAATAACAACTAAACTAAATTAAACTATTCATAACTGCTAACACAAACCACAGCTTTTAGGTTACACATGCATTTGTCTGGAGGTTTTGGTCTTTAGCAGTTTACGGTTTGGATAATTGCCTGTACAAAAAGGTGTATATGCAAAAAAGTAGGATCACTTTCAATTGTAGAGTCATATTTTATTAGTGGCAGAACAAGAACATATTATTTATTTACTGTATCATTACTTTAGGAGTGTCCTAGTTGTCCTTCGTGACTTATAATGCTCCAATTATGTCTTTATTTTTTGATGTTTAGGTCACATTTACATAAGCCACAGTCTGCATATGAAATTATTACAATAGTTTTTTTTATTTTTTCCATCTGGTGACATTTGCAGAGTAATTTGTCATATTTCCAGAGTGGCTGATCAGTGAGGGAGTTGTACTCAACATTCGGCAACAGAATGAATTTTTCAACACTGCTCATAATACAGCCAAGCCCAGAGTCATTTTTTCCCTTTAACCAAACCCACTTAGGAAATCACAAATGTCCCCACTTTTGACAGCTGTTTTAATCAGTTTAGTCCATTCCTACAGGACGAGGAATCAGGTTTAAAAATAATTTATTGTGCACAAAGTATTAGTCATCCTGATATTATTCTGCTGTGTTTGAAATAACGTTACTCACTGAAGCTGCCATGACAATGTGGTCACCCAGCCTGCACAAATGAGTAACATTGGAATCCATTCAACCGACCTGTGAGAGCAGCAGGATAAAGCACACTCTAATTTCTGCATTAGAAAAAACTGGTGATCATGCAGTGTTGTACTATAATTATCGTAATAATTCATTCATCCTGGAAACATTACACCCTTGTATGTTGGTAAAATGATCAATCCTATTCAATTCAATTCAATTTATTTTTGTATAGCCCAAAATCACGACAGTTATCTTGGCGGGCTTCACAAAATTGTTAAATTAGCAAACAGAGATATCAGAGAATGAAGCAGAATAAGAAAAATAATAGTAATAATTAATTAATAATTCAAAAATACAGAATGTTCAACAACAAGCAGCAAAGGGATAATTGTCCCAGCATCTCCTGTCCTTCTTCGGCAAGGAAAAACTCAAAAAAAAAAAAAAAAACAGTGGGAAAAAAAAAAAAAAAAAGCAGTGTGAAAAGAAACTGAGAAACCTCGAGGAGAACCACTCCCATGGACGGACAGGCATAGATGGCCAGGACGAATCCACAGCCAATAAGGTTGTAAATCTGTAGACCAAAGCTACTGGCAGAAGGAAACTACTGATCTAACAGGACGAGGACAGATTAATCCAGGACACGATCCTACCAATATGAAGACTTGTATAACCAGATGACGTTATTAGGAAGCTGCAAAATCCTATTAGGCTTATATAATTTCCATCATAGTCATTACCATGCCATTACTGTGCTATTTAGATGCGACTCAAAACAACAATCCTCCAGTTCAGGGGTTAATGCACTGCTATTAAAAACAAAAACACAAAAAAAACTCAAAAAACTAAAAATTCCGTTCCAATTTATTAGAAAATCAAGTAAATCAAAAGACTTTTATAGCGCACTATCTAACACGGATGTCTAATGTTTGAATAATAACATAAAAATAACATTAGTAGTATAACATATAGTTTTCACATGATAAATAAGTGATTAATCAGAATAATCAGTAGCAGTCGACTATTAAAATAAACACTGGCTGCTTTGGTAATCTGCAGTCATTATCTGGAGTGTAGTAACTCTTAACACACATGCCAAAAGACGCTGCTAAAATTAAATCCAATTGGCAACTACACATTCTCTGCTTAGATGCCTTCAGTTGCATATTTTGTTTGTGCTACAGACGTCTTATTCTTGATGCACAGTGAAAATAACAGTCGTAATTGTTGATGAGAGCTACTTAAATACTATTTATTTGTATTGCAAGCCTATTATGCAGGACGGTTACATAGTATTTTGATTTACCGCTAGTGTAAGGCAGGGATAATGGAGAGCTGATGGAATATGCAAAAGACGGGGTTATTTTGGGATATAAATTACTCATAAATTGACATTGAGAGTGAGAAACAGAACGAGGATACTTTATCAGCTTTTGTATAGGTCAGCTGGTTTTTGTTGAATAAAAATATAGATTATTTTTTGTCATTTCCGCAGATTTACTTTTGACATTTAGCTTAGACACCTGTGGCAGTTTTTTCACGATTAGAAACCTTTCTTAACTAATAAGCTCTTTACTCAATATTTGGCAATTTGTACACCAAATTCATCCGATTTATCAACCAAGTGTATTGAAGCATCGTTTTAAGCTTTCACAACAAGCTGCTGTCAGTTCCTCTCTTTGCAGCATGTCCAGATGAGACCTTTAATTGCAAGGACAAGCTCCTTTACACTTTGTTCTGCTCCTGTCTGCATCTGCTGTCCTGGCCAACAACGACGTGGCCCTCAGCTTAATTATGCCAAAGGAGGGGACATCACTTCACAACTTGTAATTAAAAGCTGTGGAAATGTGAAAGGGATCAAAGCCCGGCAGATTTTGACAGTAAGCTGCTAGGATTTCCATCACAATAAGCAGAGAAATAATACGGATTAAATTCATCATGTTTAAAAGACGGAAAACAAGCTAACGGTCCAGTCTTACATAAGGTTGGCTTTGCTCGCATCAAATATTCAACCGCGGAGCTTCTCACGCTGCCTCATTTTTTTCAAGCTGCGCCTCCACATGGTTAACTCCTAACTTTAAATGGTGAGAAAACAAAAACACTGGAGGTTATTTAAGTTTTCAAGGCAGTACAGATGTGTCACAGATATCCCAGCATGTCGAGCGCTTGGGGAGAATCGATGCATTCTCAATTATAGACGGGGTATTATGCAACTTGAGGCTACTCTGACTGAGATCCATGCAAAAATGAGACATAAAAGCTCAGGAAATCAAAAGGAGACAAATCTGTAATTCTTAAAATATCTGATAAGGTAAATCCTCCGGTGTTTTTGACATCGAAACCCTTCAAAAGGATCTTATAGTCTATTTTTTTTTCTTTTTTTTTTTCTATTGACAATTCAGAATTCAGAAAGTATTGAAATTTGATGTCAGATGAGGCTTAGAGATACTATTCTCATCTAAAACTATTACGTTACAGGAAATCTCAACACAGAGGTAATGTGTTTTTATGCCAAAATAAGAAATAATAATAAAATAAAATCAGTTTCTTGGGACAAACAGGTGACATACCCTTCACCAGAAAACTTATTTGACCTATAAACCCATCATTTTTATACTGTATTGCATATTATTCCATGGAGTACTATAGAAAACATAGTTCCTCACATACAGACAGAGGTGGGCGTTAGTTTGAAGCCGCACATGGATAACCGCTCTCTATATCTGGAATTTATGCCCACTGTCATATCGCCAATCCCCATCAAATATTCAGAACATCACAGGTCTCTGGGGTAAACTTTTTCACTGTGTTCTGTTCTGCATATCACTAAAACATGTGGGACTTTAAAAATGCATGCCGAAAGCAAGAGAAACAGAGGCGGATACTACAGGGTAATTACAGTTCACCTTAATCCTCTGCACTTTCTATGCTCATTTGTAACTATTATATTTTTGCTTTTGATGCATTCGTTTGCGTTTTAAAGACAACTAAAATCTGATTAGACTCAGACCCCCGGATAAGGATTGGTAGCATAATACACAAGTTAATATATGCATGATTGAAACAGATGGACAAATCGCTAATCAGTACATGGTGTCTCGTCCTCTCACAAAATTAATAATGTAT
>KN518609.1:0-10417 GCA_000787155.1 Scartelaos histophorus
CTGGCTGAAGCCACTGAGGTGGTTGGCCAGCTCCTGGGCAGCAAGGCTCCGGGGAATGTTATGGGACTGTCTTGGCTGACACGTCTCTGCAGCATCGTGTGGCGGTCGGGGACAGTGCCTCTGGACTGGCAGACCGGGGTGGTGGTTCCTCTGTATAAAAAGGGAGACTGGAGGGTGTGTTCCAACTACAGGGGAATCACACTCCTCAGCCTCCCCAGGAAAAAGTCTATGCCAGAGTACTGGAGAGGAGAATCCGGCCGATAGTCGAACCTTGGATCCAGGAGGTGTGGTTTTCGTCCTGGTCGTGGAACACTGGACCAGCTCTATACCCTCCATCGGTGCTTGAGGGTTCATGGGAGTTTACCCAACCAGTTCACATGTGCTTTGTGGACCTGGAGAAGGCATTCGGCCGTGTTCCTCGTGGTGTGGCGTGCTGTGGAGTCCGGGGTCCCTCGCTAAAGGCTGTCCCGTCACTGTATGACTGAAGCAGGAGCTGTGTTCGCATTGCCGACACTAAGTCAGACCTGTTCCCGGTGCGTGTTGGCCTCCGTCAAGGCTGCCCTTTGTCACTAGTTTTGTTCATAGTGTTTATGGACAGGATTTCTAGGCGCAGTCAGGGACCGGAGGGGTCCGGTTTGGGGACCTCAGGATCGCATCTCCGCTGTTTCCGGATGATGTTGGGTTTGATGTTGGGTTCATCAAACCACGACGTGCAGCACTGGGGCGGTTTGCAGCTGAGTGTGCAGCGGCTGGGATCTGAGGCCATGGTTCTCGACCGGAAACGGGTGGCTTGCCCTCTCCGGGTGGGTGGAGAGTCCCTGCCTCAAGTGGAGGAGTTCAAGTATCTCGGAGTCTTGTTCACGAGTAAGGGGAGTATGGAGCGTGAGATTGACAGGTGGATCGGTGCAGCGTCGGCATTGATGCGGTCGCTCTATCGGATCGTTGTGGTGAAGAGGGAGCTGAGCCGAAAAAACTGAGCTCTCGATTTACCGGTCAGTCTATGTTACTACTCTCACCTATGGTCATGAGCTCTGGGCAGTGACCGAAAGGACGAGATCAGTTGAATTGAGTTTCCTCCGCAGGGTGGCTGGGCGCTCCCTTAGAGATAGGGTGAGGAGCTCAGTCACATGGGAGGAGCTCGGAGTAGAGCCACTGCTCCTCCCCATCGAGAGGAGTCAGCTGATGTGGCTCGGGCACCTGGTCCGGATGCCTCCTGGGCACCTCCCTCGGGAGGTCCGGGGGAAGACCCAGGACACACTAGAGGGACTATGTCTCCTGGCTGGCCTAGGAACGCCTTGGGGTCCCGCCGGAGGAGCTGGAGGAAGTGGCCAGGGTGAGGGAAGTCTGGGAGTCCCAACTTAGACAGCTGCCACTGCGACCCAGCACCAGATAAGCAGAAGAACATGGATGAATACATAGTTTAATCTTTAATCTTTATATACTTTATGCTGGATGTCTCAAAATGTAATGGTGACAAACTGTATACTCTATTATTTGATAAAAAATAAATACAAAGTGTGTGTTTGTTAAACTAATATACAATTATTTAGGTCAATGCTTCCAAAAATATATACTGGGGGAAAAAAAAAAAAAACAAAAAAAACTTTCCCACCCTCTGTGGGGTCTGTACAGTTACTGCACTGAGATGTCTGATGTTATGACTTTGTATTGCAGGTCAACCATGGTCATCTGTTTGTCCACTGCCTTTACCATTCTGCATTTGGAAGTCCCAAATGATCTTGGCTCAGTCATTCTCTGCTACCTTTGGAGGCATTTTCCACTTGAACCTTGAGGTTTTCATACACTATGCATATGTAACTGTGCACCTATGGAGTCTCGTCTGGTGTGGTATATCAGATCAGAGCCTCTGGTGTACAAAGTTATGGCTGCTCCTGTGCAACCATGAAGAGTACCTGAGTGCTCTTTCTAGCAATTGAATTTCTTGATGGTACATCCCATAGGAGCTTGTCCTCCAATGATGGTACCTTCTGTCTCTGTTCTCCATTGTTTGAGGCATTCTGTTGGAGTCTTTTCCTTGATGTACTTATGGATCTAGTTTCATCCTGGACAGTGGCTCTCACCCCCATCAGTCCTCGACCTTCTTCTTTAAGGCGCATGTACAGTGTCAGGATACTGGATTTGGGATGAATCGTTTGTGCCTTAATATGTGATCTGTATGTCTTTTATTGGTCAACTTATTCCAACAAGGATGTGATTATTTGATTTTCATTCCAATTAAGTTGATTAATCTTTGTGTTTTTATATTGGAAGCAATTAACAAAAACAAACAAGTGAAAATTTTAAGAGGAGCAAGGCAGTTCTACCCGTTACACATGTATAACCCGTGGAGCCCTAAAAGTTCATTGCAACTCAGTGTCACATTCATTAAGATATAGCATTACGGTGATGGAAAAGAGTGGTATTATATTTTCAGTAATCTAAAGGTTTATGTTTCTTACACCTCCTTGTTTATTTGTTATTTGCCAATAATACAGTAAGAAAAAAAATGTATATCACTGATATGCCCATTTTCTGATTTTTGTGGTATGAATGTTGACAATCATACTTTGTTTATTATACAACAGTTTGTCCTTGCAGACTACTTCTACTTTTACTCTGGAGATCAACAGTGACTGCCCACCCATTCATGAACTAAATTTCCCATTCATTTTTGTCATAGACTTAAATGACATTAAAAGTTCAAAAGCTTGCCCGAGGATAATCAGCTTTGTGGTAACTAACCTCAAGATCTATAATTTAATTTAAAATGTGTTTTTTTAGTTACCACTAACTTATTCAAATATTTAGCAGAATCTTAGTTTTTAACTAAGATTCTAACATTTTTTGACTTAAAACAACTGCACTGTGGATATTAGACAATTAGTTACAATGGAATTTTTTCTTTCAAAACCACAACAAGCGGTCACTGTTGAGCTCCATTACATCCATTAGTATATCAGTTTCCCCAAATACTTTTACTCACACTTCAATTATTTTATTATTACCACAACTTTACTACTAGTTACATTGAACTAACTTAGTCTTGTTTGAGTAGAATTATGCTATTATGGCTATTCTAATCACTTCTGATCCCCATGGGATCAGTCTTACACCAGGCGTAAAACAAAATTTACAGCCTTATTTGCAGCCTAAATAGTGACCTTTTTAGTACCCAGCTGTCCCGGCACCAACATGTCTGTCTCAGGTCTCAGGCACTATAAATGCCTCCCAAGCACTAATGATTGGTTCCTTGGCTTTTGCTTGATTGGATGGAAAATAAACAAGAAAAATACACATTTTCTTGAATGAGAACACATATTGTATAGTAGGAGATATTAAATCTTAATTACATACAGGGACAAGATATAACTATCCAGTTTCAGATGGTATCCTCTCATTTTGCTTGGCAACAGGCAGTAGTTTGGGACAGTCCCACCCAATTTCCAATATCTCACTGAACATTCTAATCTTTATACACTCATTTCAATTTGAGCTCCATTAAATTATTGTTTTCTACAAGTCCATATTATAATGTATTTTGACTGCTTTCCAGACTTCCTTTTCCATCCACACTTCCTCCAACTCCCCAGGTGGGGGTGAGCACTATGTTCACATGTTTAAAAAAAAGAAAAAAAGAAGAGCAATAAGAGCTCATGACCACAGGTAACCAGACTGAGTAGTAGTAGTATTTAAACATGCAAAAAACCCAAAGCACACATTGGTTCAAATAAAATGCCTTTATTATTTTACAACATGTCTTAATGGACAACTTAAAAAGGAAAGCCCTGAGGAAAGCCATAGGCATAGGGGACAAACCAAGAGCAATAGTAGTAGTAGTAGTTGTAGTAGTTGTACTTTTATATTACCATTTGGCCTTATATCTGTCTAACTCTGTCTGACTTGATACAGCTGAAGATCATTCTAAACTTATTCGGGAAAGGTCATTCACTAGTTTTAGTACTGATTATTATCTGATTTTCAATACTTTTGACAGTCCTAATTTGGGATCTGAATTGGTATTGTTGCTCCTTATCATGGGTGGTAATTTGTTCTTGGGTTGAGGGGGATATATTGCAACAAACTCTGCATGTCTTAAGTCTGATGAGCCAACATAAAACAACATAACCTGTAACAAACAAAATATGTTTAGATATGTTTACAAAACTGGACTTCTTCTAAACCTTGTTGAATCAGGTATGAAGAGCACTGGTAAAGATCAGCTTGGGAGTCTAACAAACACTGTGAATAGGTCTTACTTAGAGCATTATGAATCAAGTTCCTATTTTGGTCATAAAGAGACTACATATACTTATAAATGGGCCCAGGTAGTCCTACACCTGGTACAGCACCTGGGAGCTAAACATGACACTGTCAAACACAATCTCCTGATCTACAACACACTGACTAAGTCTAACTACCGTGAACATTCAAACATTCAACATTCAAACATCCAAAATAAGGTACAACTGGTCAGTGATCCCCAATCAAGACAAAAACACGTTGTTTCTTCTGAGATTTGTCAATCATCCATCCTTCTCTCCAATATAGTATAGACCTTCCAGTTAAGGCTGAGCCAAGCGTATGACCCAGTTGCAACACACCCTCCAGTCCTCTCTCTGAAAGAGAGGGACCACCACTGAAGCTAATTCCTAAATTGTGTATTTTGCCACCAGCAATGGTAATAAAACTTGTGATTTCTGTTAAAATAAAAATACATATTTAAGTTTAGAACCCAATATCCAGCTCCTACACTTTAATCGCTCTTTAATCTGGAATCCCTGCTTCCTAGACACTATCGTCAGCCAGGATCTCAAGTAGGAACCAACCATTAGCTTCCTCATCAAGAAGGCCCAGCAGTCAATGCACTTCCTGTGGCAGCTGAGGAAAGCCAAACTGCAAGATGATGGTGCTGTTCTACATAGCCATGGTACACTGCACAGCCAGAAACACACACAGATTATGCTCCTCTCAGAAAGTGATCTGCTGCAGCCTCCTATCTCTCCAGGACCTGTAGGCTACTACTCCAGGGGTGACCAGGCCGGATCGTAGCTGACCCTTCTCACCCTAGACACGTACTATTTGAGCCATTCCCCATCAACGGAAAGCATTCGGACCAGAACCTTCTTTTTGCCACAAGAACAGTTTATACCCCTCTACCACAATACATCCATACCTGTCACTTCAAAGGATAAACTCTTAACATTAACCCACATTTGCACTGCCAGCACTTCAGTTACTGTCCATATTATATATTTTCTCATTCTTACCCTGGTTATTATTTATACATGCTTTGCTATGCATTTTTATTATATTTATCCACCCATTCAACCATTTTCTTATGCTTCTCATTCCTGTTAAAGTTTATCATCATTGCTTTATGTTCAATGCACCAAATCACCAAAGCCACCATGTGAAACTGTTCACTGACAATGACAATTATTGTTATTCTGATTGTTGGTTCAATTAGAAGTTTTCACTATAGGCTATGTTAAGGCTGTGTTAATTTTGATGACTAGCCTAATTGGTAGACTATTGGCTTCCAAGCACCTAAACAATGGATTTAGGTTAGAACAGTGGTTTTGAGGGACACACAATGCCACCGTCTAAGCCTAAGATTTACCAAGTCTAAAATATTCATTCTTAACCTATTTTCTGTAGCATATAAACAAAAAAGATCAAACGAAACACATATAGTAATGGTATTAGTGCCACCGTTTGAGAAACATTGTAAGAACAGAAAAAAGACAGTTTAGGAACACCGCTAAATTACTTTGAGGGAACATGCAGTTGTTCTTGTTTATTTGATCTGAAGATAACTACGAGGGTGATCTTCAACCAGCACTTAAAATGTGCCGAAAAATAAAGTTTTATGCACATCGGAACTCTGGCCAGTTAGATTTATTCGTCATTGTACATCCGGGCACTTTGTTTTTTTTGATTGACAGTTGCCATGGCAACAAGCTAGAGCATCGCCATTTTGTCAGGAGGGTTTTTTTCCCCCCCAGCTCAGTCTTTTCAAATGTTCTCCCTTCCCGCCGGAATAATGCTGTCAGTGGATATACATTTGACGTTTTTGAATAACGAAATGCGTCTAGTGGATCGGATTAAGAAGATCAAGAGGCCAACGTTTTAACACAGTTCAAATTATTAGGCGGCGCCGCTCTAACTCAGTTGTCCGTGTCTGTGGTCCGCCGGGCCGGTTCACTGCGCAGGTTTGGACCGCGCGCCATTTTGTGAAAATTGACACAAAATTCTTGACCAAAATTATCAGAGGACACGGATTCTATTTCACATTTGGATTACTCTGGATTCGACTGTATTGACATCTGATTCGAAGCGACTAGCGTTTTATGTGCGAAGACGACGTTAAATTATAATTTGGTATATCGTTTATTTAGCGTCGGCTAGAATTGTTAGCTTGGGGCTAGCCACCAAAGCTACATCGTTAGCAAAAGCTAGTAGCCAACGTTAGCCGCGTTCATAGGTTAGCCAGTGAGTTCTTCGTGGTAGTTAGCATGTTATTAGTCATCAGCTGATTGTAGCTTAAATCAAAGACGCTTCGACCATCGGCATTGTCCATCAAAACTGGAGACATGAAGAACCTATTACATCCAACTGGCAAATAATTTTGGTCTTTGCCTTTGAAAAAACTGGATTAAAATTACTCGCTAAACGGGGAGCAGGGAGGGGAGAGTCTCAAGCTGGATAAGTTTCCTCATCATACAGGTTATTGGACTTTAAATGAAGATCGTGCCATCAGAGGTGAGCATTTATGAAATATAACTATATTGCTTTAGCAGCACGTAAATCTCTGCTTTCACGCGTATTTTTACATGTTGTGTCTAACAATGATGGACGCGACAGTGAAGTTAGTAGCTTACGGACTCGCGGCTAGCTCCTATTTTATGGTGGCACCATCCTTACTTGGCTAGTTACTGGAAGTGAAAATATCATGGACCTTGTTGAGATGAACATTGAGATAGATTGTAAACTTGGAAGAGGCACCCTAAACTGGTGTTTGTCTGGTGTCATGCTGGCATTGGTTACAGCTAACACGACTCAGCTGTATCAGACATTGTCATTGTACGGTGGGTTCACAGATTACAGTGAATATGGATTTTTTTTTTTTTTTTTTTTTTTTTTTTTTTTTTTTTTGTATATTTATGTTTTTGAACATAGCTATTAGATTATCAGTAGTTGCAACCCAAATTGTCTTAACCTGTGTTAACACTATGTAGCCCATTGGGCTAAACCTGGCTAATGGTTAAGGCTGACTTGTTGAAGCTGAATGGGCCCCACAACCCGCTGGCTGCACAGCACAGCGTCACTTGCTAAGGTTAACGCTGGATTGGTGAGAGATGTATGCTCGCCTGTCCCGCAGTTTTTACTGAACGACAACAGCTTTAGCCTTAGTTAGGGAGCTAAGGGTAACACAGCACTTGTCGATTAAAGACGAATTGGAGGTATACGCCGACAACATGTAGCTAGAGGATACACATTAACCCTGAATATGCTTTCTAAATCTCAACCATGACGAGATCTACCCCATCTTCTGTAAGTACAGCGTCTTTATACAGAGGCTTGTAATTGTTGTGGATGTCGTTCGTTTGCGCTCATTTTTAGAGGGTCTGATTATTTGGGTGTGAGAAGGTGACACAGATGTCTGTTGGTTACAATAAATATATAACCATATCTTATATGATACAACTCGGCTACGGATAGCAGGCTAGCTGTAGTCTTTATATTTACACCGAAATAGGCCTGTAGATGCCGCGGAAAGGAACTGTTCATTTGTCGGTACTGAAAATCGGGAGAAAAAGACAATACAGAGCTGCAAGTGCAATGGGCATAATTCCTTGCAAAATCGCCAAATATTAAATCTTCATATTTATACTCCACAAAAAAGATCTCAATCTAAAGCTTTAATTTGTTTTATTTACATACTTATACAAAGTACTGTCATCAGAGCTTGGAACTAAATACTTCATATAAAAATGGATTTGGGGAGAGTTCTCGTTTTTTTATAAATTTGAGTTGTTATGTTAAACTAGTTGTTAAAGACCCTGTTTAACTTACTTTAAGAATCTATAAGCTTTGTTTGTTTTACTAACTAACAGCAACCCCTTTACTACTAGCAGTTTGCTACTTTTATTTTGTCGGATTTTGGAAATGAAACCCACAACAAAATGGACTTTTTCTTTAAACTTGTGAACCTTTTATAAAAGTTACTAAACGCGAAAATAGATTTGATATAGGTACTCTATTATTATAATCTTTTTTTATTCTTTGTAGTGTGTTGTGGTTTGCTGCTGGACTCTCTTCCCAGGATGATATGAAATTTAGCTGGAGAAGATGCATCCAGGTTAGCTGCTATGTATTCAGCCTTAACTCTAAGTTAGCATTTGTCCTCTTTTATTCAGAATAACTATTACAATAAAAATAAAATGCATTACGTGTATAACCCATTTTTACCATTTAATGTAAAAGATAAAAATAATATCGACATATCTCTGTAATTTAATATATGTTTAAAATGTAAATATTACATGACCTAAACATAATGTTGGTATTTGTTTCCTAACGTAAGAAAAAAAAAATTAGCGCTCAGTGCTGCTCTCCTCAAA
Organism: Scartelaos histophorus; assembly: GCA_000787155.1. Lineage (NCBI taxonomy): Eukaryota > Metazoa > Chordata > Actinopteri > Gobiiformes > Gobiidae > Scartelaos > Scartelaos histophorus. The sequence continues at coordinate 8,625 of KN518609.1, forward strand.
ACACGGCCATTGCTCGTGCTCTTATCATCTTACAGCTTCTCTTATTTCTGTCTGTGGATGTGTATTTTTCCTTTTCCAAAGCTAGGTCAGCTTTCTAACGCTTTCAGATAGAGTGCAGGTTTTGGGCTGTGCAGCTATTTTGCTGTCAGGCTCTTGTGTTGAAAGAAACGTCTAAGTGTGCCAAAGTTCAATTTTATTTCTTGTTTATTTCTTGTTTTCTCATTGGAAAATGGGAGCAGCTCTGCCCTGGCAACAAAAGTAGGCTATTTGCATACTGCGTTGTGATTGGTCTGTGCATTGATGGGCTTGCCAAATCACGCTGTATCTCTGTGGTGATAGGCTATGCTAATTAGGTGCTGTTGCTGGGATTCTGAATAGTGGTTACTGTGTAGCGCTGGTGAATTGTGTTGTCTGGTGAGAGATGCTGATAGCTGAACATGCTATTTAATAATTTTTTGATTCCTTCTGGCTTAAAATGAAGGATGATTCACTGTACAATGTGGAGATGCTTTACCTTCACCCCTTTTCACTGTTAGAGCTGCTGTTTTCCTTCTTTTTCTTCATAAAGGTTAATATATTACTGGTATATTTAATATATTTGGTATATCATATTTTGCATTTTTGTATATTTTAGAGTTTTTCAAGCTTCACCATGTTTTAACATAGACATTTCTTTAGTAAAACATTTTGGCATGCTGTTTTCCCTTAACATGTTCCTATAATTTTTTTATATGCATATAAATATTAGAAATATTTCTTATGCGCCTATATTATACATTTGTATATTGCAAAAATATTTTGTTATAATACATCATTCATATTGAGCCGATCATTAATACAATAATAATTCTACCATTTACAATAATTATTATTTGATTAAAAATGCATTATTATTATTATTTTTTTTTTTTTTTCCCCCACATAATTTTATGATTTGACTTTTTCACTTTTAGGTTTAACTTAAATCTGACTAATGGCATTTTTCCTCTTTTCAAGGAGGAGAGACTTCAGCATGCAAACCTTCGTCCGTCCGGCTTGCGCCCTCTTTTTCTTTACACACTGCTGGTCTTCAGATGGCTGCTCCAATGCCCCATACGCACCAGCAGTACAGTGACCGCCACCAGCCTAGCACTGACCAATCTGTTACGGTCTTACCGTACAGCGACCAGACACCACAGCTCACTGCCAATCAGGTACCATGATATATGAAGACAAACTGCTCCTATTTTGTGTCTTATGCACTAAGTTTGTGCAGTTTATAAGTTTGTGTTTGTGAATATTTATTAAAAAAAAAACACGTGTCACTTTTTTGGTTCTTCAGAGGCACATGCCCCAGTGCTTTCGTGACCCAACTTCAGCTCCCCTGAGGAAGCTCTCCATTGACCTTATCAAAACATACAAACACATCAATGAGGTTAGTTATCATTCTACTTAATTTCTGAACAATTTTTTACATATGCACTCATTATTATATATTGAATATTTGTTTCTGTGTATTATTAGGTGTATTATGCAAAAAAGAAACGACGGCACCAACAGGGTCAGGGTGAAGACTCTAGTCACAAAAAGGAGAGGAAGGTCTTCAATGATGGCTATGACGATGATAACTATGACTACATCGTCAAGAATGGGGAGAAGTGGATGGACCGCTATGAGATTGATTCCTTGATAGGAAAAGGGTCATTTGGACAGGTGCTTAATTTTTAAGCAATGGCTAATGCAACATTTAAGATATTAAATATAGAAATTGTGCTTTTTACCGGTTGTAAAGGCATATGACCGTGCAGAGCAGG
>KN518609.1:12926-23809 GCA_000787155.1 Scartelaos histophorus
AAAAACCTTTTGTTAAAAAGTATATATGTAATTTTCATCCATTTTTTTTTCTCCTTTTGTTTTTTTTGCAATCATTAGGCACAAAATAATACTGCAGAATAACCATAGTGAGATTGAGACATCCATCTTGCCATTTCACCAGTTTCATGTAACCACCAAGTAATCACCATATGGTGTTATGTGGCAAAATCTTCTATAGAGCATTTCAGAGTAAAGGTTCAAGCTGTTCTGCCAGTAGTTGTTGGTGATAAAATGCCTGGCATTCTCTTTCGGTTCTGACCGTGGACTGCCTGACATTACTGTTCCACTGGTTCTCAATTATTTTGCCCTTTTAAGTGAAATTTCACAAAAGCTGCTCGTAAATCCTGTAGCTTGACAATGAGGGGAAGTGTTGCAGTGATATTTCTTGTATTGGTCTTGGTATTGTGTAACTCTTGTTTAAAGGGGAACACATAGCAGCGGAATTCCTACAGCGTGTGCTGGCCGGATGCCGCAGGTGGATACTGACACCACGAGGTCAAAGGAGAGGGAAGCACCACCCTCAAAGCCGGGAGACCTGTGGTCCTGCAGTCCTGGGCTCTGCAACTGGGCCGGGCCGGGCCGTGCACAGATGAGAGCAGCAGTGGGCATGGGAGACGTAAGGATCCAGCCCAGTGAATGGAAGACAGTCAGTGGCTGGTTCTTAGATAACCCTTTGGCCTTATGACTCTGGGACTTGGAACGAGATGGAGATGGACATTATGATTTGAATTAAGATGGCTTTTCTCTATTTTTCTCTCCAGACAGCCCTTAATTCTTAAAGGAAATTAAAACAACACAGAAAAGGTAAATAAGAATGGTAATTTGAGGCCTTTCTCAACAAGATTTCTTCAGCAGGGCCCCATATAACAGGGTCTTATTGTACACAACAACCTCCTAAACATTACTTCCTTGAAAATCTTACTCACTGGTTAAAATTTTTGCAGTGGAAAGAACTATCTATTCCAGAGTCTACCTTTTTATGTTTGGTTATTTTCCCCTTTTGCATGTAGTTCCTCATCAGAACCACCTGCACAAGTCTCTCCATCTAAAAACATGGAAACTGAAGAAAAAAATGAGTTAAGTGACTGCCTTTTTTCTCCTCAAATTATGCTGTGAATTTTACAAGAATTTATTTTCCCTTTGGATATGTTTTTATACCAAAGCAGTTGTTTTATAGCATATAGGTGTCTGTAACCAATAATGTAGCAGTTCACCACTTTGACGCAAAGTTTATCAAGATCTTATTTTAACGTCAATACAAACAGCTGCAATATATTACTTTAGCAAAACTGGAGACCGTTGTTGAGACCGTTGGCTATTGTGTATTCTGGCCAGAATTGTTTTGGCGTTTTACCAAAACTGTTTCCATATTAATTGGTAGATTATTTTGGGAGTCTTTTAAATCTTTGGTATGTTAGAGAATTTGGTAGTTACTCTGCAGGCTCCGGAGTAGCAACATAGAATCTGATGGTTTAAAAAAGGAGACTAATGCGTTCTATTTCTGTGTTGTCGTCTTTCTTTTGCCCCCATCATACTATTTCAAAGGGTTGTGCTGCCTTTCATACATCATCTGGTCAACTAGGCTTTTAAATGCTGAGAAACAAGTCTTGGCAGGGTAAGGATAATTGTGGCAAATCAGTTTGAGTTGAGTTGTATTGCTCTGAAATGGTAGGGCAGATCCCCATGATTGTTGTCCTATTCAAAGGGAAAGGGAAGTCCGTCAGCCCACAGTCAACATGCTTTGCCCAGGCAGACGTGCATGTTCTTCAAACATAGTCAATATTTTTTTGTTATATCAGGGATTTTCAAGTGCTTTCTGTCTTCTGTTGCTCATTTAACCAGTTTTTTTAAATAAAGAAATCCTGCCTACCACTACTTTTCAAATAAAGGGCAGGCCACAGGTCATGCTGTTGTCATTTTGAAGGAGAAACATCAACAAGAAATCATGCTTGGTATTTCCACAAACACAAATGTAAAGCTACCTATTGAGACTGGGGTTTATCTGGATGTCAAGGTTAATTGCAAATTTGCAATCATTTTCATACCCCACTGAATTTGACACATTTAGAATTGGCCAGTGATTTTACTGCTGGCTTTCATACTGGTACTAAACATTCCAAAAATAAATAAAGACTGAAAAATAAAAAAAATTGACTGCAGTGACTAGTAAGTGTGCGCCTATTTCAGATCATGCTGATTGACCTCTTATTTAGAGCAGTTGTCATGAAATGCAGCCCCTTTTTAATAGTTGAAATAGAATTTATGTATATATTTATATTTTTTTAATAAAGGAAGTATAGAACTCACTACCTTGCTCCTGCTGGTATGTTGATTATGTTTGTCAATTTGGTGACCATTCAGTGGGCAGGAACTCCTGTTTTCTTAGTGGCAAAGCCTTGCCTTTTGGCAAAGGTACTTGACTACATCAGGACAACACTATGAGGTAGGGTTTGAATCAAACAGGGAAAGCTAGATCTTCAAACCTTAATAATTTTCACAGGGTATATTGTAAGTGCATGTACATCACAGACCTTACTTTTTGGTTATATGAAAAGCACATGGTTGAAAAAAGGTTCCATCTTTCATAAGCCTGTTGAGTTTGTGAGTTTTTCACAAACACATACTTGTTGACATATCTGAACACCCAATAGAAGTTGAAATACGTATTTAAGTTCAAGTTTCCCTTTCATTTTTTTCACATTTCTCCACTTTTGTTGTACATGCAACATGCACTATAGAATTGAACAGCATGGGGGAAAGGATAAGTCCATGTATCCACAGATTGTAAGATCTAGTCAAGACTTTGCTGTGTTTATGACAATGCCCTTTGTATTATATTAAGACAGTCTTATGTATGATATATAAAAAGAAGTTAATTGAATTATTCTGCGTGTCTTTTTTGCTGTCTTCCAAAAAAAAGTTTTTTTAGACAGTCATTAATGCAGTTTTAACCATATGCTGGTAAAACCTATATATAGTTAATTCATAAATCAACATAAATGACCTATTTGTGATTAGGCTCGTTGGTCTAGGGGTATGATTCTCGCTTCGGGTGCGAGAGGTCCCGGGTTCAAATCCCGGACGAGCCCTTGGCAATTTTGCTTTTTAAGTGGGTTGATGTTGGGAACCTCCCAAAGGCGCCCATAATTCAACCATAGATGACTCAGTTGCGCTTTTCTCACCCCAAAATATGGACATGACCACGAGGTGACACTACCGTGTGCCTAGGCTGGTTAATATTTCAGACTTTTTAAAAATGGGCGTGGATGCGTATCATGGCACAGGCACCTCGGACCGGAGAACTAAGTCCGTGACACAAAAGAGTTACAGAATGAAAGCGCAAGAACCCTGTGATGTGGTTAAAACGTGGGCTCGTCCGGGATTTGAACCCGGGACCTCTCGCACCCTAAGCGAGAATCATACCCCTAGACCAACGAGCCACATCACCGCCACACCAACAACTGTCACTTTACACATACTGCTGCTAGTGAAAAAAAAAACAAAACAAAAACATAAAAATACAATATAACCGTGATCAGCTGTGACTTCAAATAAGAGTGAATGTCCAATCCACCTGAGCTTGTGGCACACAGTGCACTGCTTTGTTGACGATGAGAATATTCACTATATTAAACTATCGACGAGACAATCTTCGTTTCATTGAGCATATTTCGTAGCAGATAACGTGATGGACTGGGAGAAGTCATAATGAAAGTTGCAGATTTTGGTGTAGCAGCGTCGCAGAAGGGTTTGTTTTGGCCATAGTGACGAATAACGTAGGGTTTGTGTGATTGGTGCTGTTCCAGCTTCTCTTGCACAACCAACAAACCAACTCGACTCTGGCTCAAATGACGTTTGTGCCTGACCAATGGCGGCGGGTGTTTGGTAACGAACGCGTTAAGGAAAAGGGCGAAAACGACCAATCAGAGGAGGGCCCAGAGGCGGCATTACCCAGCAGTAATTTATCTACATTCTCAAACTAAACCTCTTAAAATACGGCTATCACAAAGTTTTATCGAGGCGTATTGTTCATAGTTTCCTACATAGCGATACATCGGCGATTGGGAGGTGTTATATAGGCTTATATGCCGTGTTCAGGCCTTTTAAGTTTCTTTTGATAGTGTTAGCCAAGCTAGCGCGTTAGCCATAAACATGCCGAATTTTTGCGCGGCCCCAAATTGCACAAGGAAGAGCACGGAGTCCGATTTAGCATTTTTTCGGTTTCCACGGGATCCAGAGAGGTAAGAAAACATCATCTTAACATCACATACAATAACGAAAATATTTTTAACCCAAAGTTTGTTCTCTGCAGGTGTAAACTCTGGGTAGAGAATTGTCGTAGGGCAGATCTTGAGACCAAAACATCAGACCAACTAAATAAGCACTACAGACTGTGTGCCAAACACTTTGACCCAGCAATGGTGTACAAAACGGTAAACTAGTATTATCCTTTCATTGAACATGCTACTCCACGTTATGTATAATACCTGCATGAACTGTGTCTTCTAAACTTACAATTGACAGAGCCCATACAGGACAGTTTTAAAGGATACTGCTATTCCCACAATATTTGATCTGACAAGTCACTTGAAGAATCCTAATACCATGAGACATCGCAAAAGAATCAAAGAACTGGTAAGAAAGAACCTCTTATTTATGCATGTTATTTATGAGGATAAATGCATTGAAATTTTCTATTTAATTTGATCTAATCTGTTTTGTTGTGTTCATGTTTAGACTGAAGAAGACTTACAAAAGATTAAAGAAAGGCGGTGTAAGTTTAGAATTTGAATATTGGTCTTATAAAATAGTTTATTTCTGCAACCATTATTATTAATATATACAAGTTATTTATTTATTTATTTTTTTTACAGTGGTAACCTCTATTGATCAGCTTGTGAAAAAAGAACCGACAGTTGAGGAGAGCAACAATGATGAACCCCAAATTTCCATTGAGGAGAAAGAATATCGTGACTACCTCAGATCTCTATTTGAAATTATGCTCATGATGGGGAAACAAAACATCCCATTGAAAAATGACCCAGTGTCTCACTCCACTCCCAAGATGAGCAATCTTCAATCCCTTCTTGATATGCGTATGAACGCTGGAGATGCAGTGCTGCGCAAACGTTTCCAAGCCACAGCTGTCAATTCCGAATACCTCTCATCAACACACCAGAATCAACTTTTGGATGTTTGTGAAAATACAGTCCGAGAGGAAATTCTTCTGGAGGTCAGAGAGAGCCGCTTTTTTTCCCTAGTTACAGGCGAACTGGTAGAATTTGCAGGAGAAAGCCACATGCCAGTGTTTTTGCGTTTTGTCAGTCAGAACGTGCTGCGGGAAGAGTTTCTGGATTTTCTCTTGTTTGAAGGAGATGAGTTTGCACTTGTGGAGAAGCTTGAGACGCAGCTCACGCAGCGCTGGGGGCTCAGTATGGAAGACTGTCGCGGCCAAGCTCATAAAGCCACGGGGTCAGTGTCCACAAAGATGAAGGCTGTAGCAGTGTTACTGATGGAGAAGTACCCTCTGATGCTACACATGCCCTGCTCCAGCACTGCTCTGAACCTCCATTTGGCACATAGTCTTCCTTTTCCTAATGTTCAAAACCTTATGGAAACTTTGAGAAGAATCAGGGCTCTTTTGGAGGCTTCCTTCACACAAGATGAACTTTATAAAGCCATCTCTTTGTATTACCCGAAAAGTGAGAAGGCCGATCTGTTAATCCAAAACTGTGCATCTGGATGGACGGAGCAACATAACGTATTTGATGTGCTTTTAGAAGTTTTACCACCACTTGTCCTCAGCATTGAAACGATCGTGGATAACTATGATGGAAAATTTACTGCCAAAGTCATCGCGGATGCATATGCAGTCACAGAGACCCTGGCAGATTTTGAAACTATAGTTACTGTTGTGATTTTAAAGAATGTTCTTACATTCACCAGAGCTTTTGGCCGGAATCTCCAGGGGGAAACTCTTGATGTATTCAGTGCTGCCAACAGCCTGACTGCTGTCCTACACTCACTAAATGAAGTCAACGATAACATTGACGTATACCATGAGTTTTGGTATGAGGAGGCTCTAAATGTGGCTGGACTTTTGGGTGTCCAAGAAAATCTCCCAAGGCTCTTTGTTCGTAAACAGCGAACATCTGAGATAGGGGAAATCCAGGTGGAGGCATATTATAAAGAGTATGTGACAATGCCCGTTATGTGTGGCATCATGCAGGAAGTGGAGGACATGTTTTCTGAGAACAACCTGAAGGCTTTAAAGTGTCTCTCACTTGTACCGGGCATCATGGGTCAGCTGAAGTTCAACACAACAGAGGAGAACTATGCAGATGTGTATCGCAGTGACCTGCCCAGCTCAGACACACTCACAGCTGAGCTGCACTGCTGGAGAATCAAGTGGAAACATCGAGGCAAAGAGGTGCCTCTGCCTAATACCATCCATGAAACGCTGCAGCTTCCTGATGTCAATTTCTTCCCCAATGTGAACACCTTCCTGAAGGTGCTGTCCACTTTACCAGTGCTCAAGTTGACAGAGAACAATAATGTGGCTGTGAAGCGATTGCAGGCCTATTTTGACAGCTTGCCTTGTTCGCAGTGGAACAAAAGTTTGGCCATGCTTAACATAAACACTCATGTCAAATATGATTTGGATGTCATGGTGGATAAATACTGTAGACTATACCCAGAAGAAGACCCTGGAGCAGAGATGGAAGAAGGAACCGAAGAGGAAGCAAAATGATTAAATGTTTCACACTGGACATTCTGCCAAGCAAGAACATATTCAAATGTAAATGAATGACTTTCCACACAAACTGTGTATATGTGTAAATTAATTCAATTGTTTAAACATTTTCCACTTTTTGATTGGCAATAAATTGTTAAATGCTGTTTTTGCCATTTTAGGAATCCTGTCTTCTCTGATGCCACAAGAGGGAGCACTCACACAATTATTAACAGTAAAGATATGGTCAAAATTTGGAAATAAAGACTCATAACATAACTTATAACATAATTTCATTCAGTAGGCTAGTGTGGCAAAGGAAAAATTCAGTTTGTCAACTGGACAAAAGTTTTTTTGGTCTAATACATTTTGCAGCTCATCAAAGCTGCTTCTCAGACTTTGTTGGACACTGCATTAGCTGCCTGCAGGGAGGAGTAAACTACACTGAAACTAACACCTGCTTTTTACAGTTAGTGCAGTTCAGTAGGCTTGGCTAAGTGGGGAGTGGGCTGTTGTTTATATATGGTGTATATATGGTATATGTTGGGAATTTTAGGCTGTATCCATTAAGAATATGCAATTGTAGCAACGGGGAAATTCTCGGTCACTGGTGGTGTTATACCCCAATGCACTTGATTTATTTGTTCATATTCCAGCACCTGTTCAAGTTAGCCCAAGATAGTATAAAGTTATGCAATACTATTTTTTGTTTGTTTGGGGATAATAGTTATACATTGTAAAATGTGTGCGCTGTAATATTCCTCGTTTCCTCCACCAAGGGGTTAAAGTTAGCCTCGTCTCCTGGTGGCCAGACGCTGACAAACCCGGGTGATAGTTCACGGTGCAGGCTCACTGTGCAGACCCCATACATTTGAAGGCATCACGCAAACGTGGGTGGGGTCGTTCAGATGCGCAGCCAGACACAAATGTGCGAGAAAACCTCAAGTGCATTTGTACTCAACCCGTGGCTGCTTTGTGTGTCCGCTGAGATAACGAGCCCGTCTTAGTTTTGTAAGTACGACTTTACCTTTCTTTTTTGTACATTCATTGTTTTCTATCATGGCATGGCCGTGCATTACGCGTGCTTGCTGCATCAATCGCTTCTGGAGCGAGCTGGACAAAGCGGACATCGCTGTGCCTTTGGTTTTTACCAAATACTCGGATGTGGCTGAGATGCAGCATGTGGCGCATCATCCGCAGCCCAGGCCGAGCCGCGCCGCTGCTATTGCCATAGAAACCCAGAGCTCTGCTGGGGAGCGCACCGCAAAGGCACCGCCCGCTAAAGATGGCTCTTCTGCGTCCGTCATGCGCCAAGACTTCAAGGCGTGGAAAGTGCGCCCCGAGCCCAGCTGCAAGCCCAGAAACGAGTACCAACCATCACCGACCCCGTTCATAACTGAGACTCAGTACCAGAAGGACTACAAACCCTGGCCCATTCCGAAGAAACATGACCATCCCTGGATTCCTAAGTCCGCAGATGCGGACAGTGGCCCTGAGAAAAGTGAGTTAGAAGAGAAGGTGCATGAGAAGGAAACCAAAGGTACGAGGAGGGGACCGTCTGAGAAGAGGGGACCGTCCGAGGAGAGGAAAGCTGCGGACAAATCCGAGAGCCAAGTGTGCGCAGAGGTGAGCGCCGAGCAGCGCAAGGGCCGCGCGGCTGCAGACGCACTCAACAGGCATATCAAGGAGGTCATGACTACCTCCAGCAGCTACAGGTACAATGGGAAACGTGTGGTTTAGTACAGCACGAATCATTGTATTTCTACAACATTTAACATGTAGACTATATCTAATACACTGTGTGTGCTGGTGTACAGGCCCTTTCAGTATTTGTATGCTCATTGATGATTATCTCTAGTTTCATCCCCCCATCACCAGCAGCAGGCAGGAAAGGGCTGCATAATTGATTATTTCTGCTCCATCTCGTCTCTCACTTCCTATCAATGAGGAACTGTATGAAGGAAAGGGTTTGGCTCCAATTTCCCACTTACCTTAAATACATACCACAAATTGAATGAACTGGTTCCCTATATAGTCGCCTATGTAACAAAGCATTAAAGCTTCATGGCAGCAGGAGCATCAAACTAAATCAAATGAACTGTATGCCAAGGACATGCTATTGTCACTTTGAGCTTTGGTAAGTCAGATCATGTTTTAGACAATATCCTCCCGAAGCACAAGTGGTGGTGAACACAAAATAATAAACAAACTAGAGGCAAGTGTATCTGTTCTTGTGCACATGACACCAGTGTCTACAATATCCTGTAACTGGATTCTGTGTTTTATATCCATGTTAACAGGACAGAGTTTAAGGCATACAAAGATGTGAAACCTGCCAAGCCCATCAAAGCTGCTTCTCAGTATAAGCCACCAGGGGAGGAGACCAGTCTGGAGACCAGCTACAGCGCCACTTTCAAAGGGGAGCAGGTCAAGTCTCAGTCCACTGACAACAAGCTGCAGGAACGTCGCAGGATACGCAGTCTTTACAGTGAACCCAGCAAGGTGAGGACGCCCTGCATTCAGTTGGACATAACATAAGCAACAATAGTCAGTGCATTTCTTTATGGTTAATTTGTCAAACTGCACACATTGGCGTTTTCAGAAAAAAAAAGTATTGTAAGAATGATAAAAGAATACATGATTGTATTTGGAAGTGTTCATGTGGCCACTCCCTGTCTCATTCTTATAGGACGTCTCAGAGACTGATCTGCTGTAGTCAGGTGTGTTTTCTGTTTCTTCTAAAGGCATGGAGACTGGTCCAACACAGATATGTGCATACTAACACTGTATGCACTTAAATGTACCAATTCTGTCACCCAATGTATCCTACCCAAAAGCTACCTTCACTGTTCATCTGTCAGGCCACCACACACCACTTTTCACTGTATTCAGAGTCTGATACACATTGGTTGTTTTTTTTATGAGATGCTGGTCAAGTGGATTTTAATACACTTTTCACATTAGTGCCAGAGCTGGTGGGTATATTGGGGGGAAAAAAGATAATATCACATTTAATGTCACATAAATCCAGTCCAGTTCTCTGTAATTTATTTACCCCTCTGAGATGCCCCAGCTCCTTCAAGGGCATCACAGTCTTACAACACAAAGATGGCTGCACAGCATCAGCAAAGCCAACCATACACACACTATTTAGCCACACGTTGCAATCGTTTTGAAACTGTAATAATCACAGTTTCAAAACGATTGCACAGTTCTGTGATGATGGAAGTTTGGGCATAAAACCAGTGGTAAATTGAATAATTTACTAAAATGAATCTTTTCTTATTTAAAGAAGAAGCATTTTACATGAAGTTATCAACACATGTTTTAGTCAACTTTCCTGTTTAGAAAAAGCATGCTGTATTTATGCATTAGCTACTAACTACTAAATTTCACCCATCAGCAAACAATATGTGTAGAGCAATACTGGACACAGTGTGCTGATAAAAAGTGACTCTGATGTGTCTTTGGCACAAGAATTGTATGATTTACAGACTACATGATTTTTGTCTGTTTGTTGAGGTATGTAATGGGTGAAATTAACCATAAATTTGTATGCACACTGTGTCCAGCATATAGAAGTAATCAATATGCCACTTAATTCTGCACAGTCCTACACAGAGGTGCTCTAGCCGAAATGACTTAACCCTCCAGAACATTATATATCCATTATTTATCCATAAAGAAATTATTATAACTTCTGTGCATGAACCACTTTTAATGCACAAAATCTCTCTTTGTGCTGTTTTGCTTTTGATTCAGTTTCATTTACACCAATGTCATAAGTTTGACACATGCAAATGCCATTGGCCTTTAAGTGTAATAACCAGCATGTTATTACATTTTTTTGGTACAAATGAAAAGAATATTAATCTAATGCAAGAAAAAAACAAACAAACACACACTTCATAAACTCCCAGTGTAGCACTCCGGGTTCCAGAAATTCCAGTCATTGCCATTTAATCTAAATAAGTTAAAATATTTAAAAGTTGTGCATAACATGATTCAATACTATTTTAAAATCTTTTTTAGGTGGACAAGCCAGTGCCACGTGCTAAACCTAAAAAGACACCAACAACAACAACAGGAAAGATGGTGAAAAAGGCAAAAGAAAAGCAGATTTCTAGTT
>KN518609.1:26101-39932 GCA_000787155.1 Scartelaos histophorus
AGAGCGGGTGAGAGCGCAGTGGGCAGCTCCTAGCTCCGCAAAGATTTAGTAAGAAAATTAAATATGATATGGACGATGTTTCAGTCAAACTCTTCCTCCTACTAGAGAAAAGTTCATAAAGACAGAAGGCTTCAAGATGATATGTTTGGCTAACGTTACATTCGTAGCTTCTTGTGAGATAAGACTGAGTGTACCAAAGTGATTATTTAAGTAGATTTTTTTATTTTAGGACTCATCACAATTAGTATTTTCAAGACCAGGTGAAGTTTGTGTGCTTTACAGCTATTGTTTTAGAATTATAATCATGTTTTTCAGAAGACCCTGTTGGGGTCGCCTCTCGCCAGGTAATCCTCTCCCGCCATAATGTCCACTAAAAGACTGGAGAAGTTTGAAGTGGTGTGTGGTTGGGCTTCATGTGGCTTCATGGGCTACACCATGGAAGAGCTGAGTGTCCACATGTCCCAGCATTTGAAAGACTATCTAGGAGACAAGGATACAGCGGAAGAACTGGGTGAGCCCCCTTCATTAACAGTTTTCACACGTCTATTTTGTAGTTATTTTGTACTTGTCTAATATGCTCTTCATTTCTATGTGCGTCCAGATGAGTATGCTTGCTTGTGGGATGGTTGTGAGTTTCTCTCCATGGGTAGTCCTCGAGAATTGGAAATTCATGCTTACTTCCACAACTACCACAGTAAGCTCAAATATGCTGGTTCACAACTGCTAAAGCAACGCCATGACCTGCCAAGCTGCACTCTGAGCACTCACAGCAACAACCTTATCCCAGAAGGATCGGAAGGATTTGTTTGCCAATGGGAACACTGTGATGCAAGTATTTGTACTTTGTATTTGTCTGCGTGTTGCTGGGTGATGGTCAATTAAACACAATATTTCATTTGGTTGAACAGAGCTCTTTTGACAATCCTGAATGGTTTTATCGTCATGTGGACAATCATGTTGAAAGCTCTGAACCACAGTCTGTTAATGAACCTCAGCAACAACAAGCTCTGTTTTGCCACTGGTCAGGTAATTTGAGTCTTGTCTTTCTAGTTTTAATTGTATAGGCATATTATATTTACCTTAAGTACTCTTCTTGATAATTACATCTCAGTCTGGAATGTTGTTTTTATATTTAGGCTGTGACGCTTTCTTCAAGATCCGTTACCGACTGAGGGAGCATGTGCGCACTCACACTCAGGAAAAGCTTGTGGCTTGTCCCACTTGTGGCAGCATGTTCTCCAGCAACACCAAGTTGTTTGACCACCTCCACAGACAGGCTGCGCCAATTGGTAGAAATTTTTCAAAAAACCTTTATTTGGAATGAATTATGTATAACACTATTTTTTGCTTTTGCACTCAATTAGAGGCACTTGTGTGTGAACATTGTGGGAAAGCTTTTTCTAACGAGAGGCTTCTAAGGGACCACGTCCGCCAACATGGTAAATACAATTTCTCTGCTGAACGTCAATTCGACATAGGTCTAAATTCATTTGATTCCTTTCCTCTGGTTTAATATGAAGTGAATCAGGTGAAATGTCCCCTCTGTGACATGACCTGCACCACCCTTGCGGCCCTTAAAATACACATCAGGTTTCGTCACTGTGATGAAAGACCATTTCCATGTGATTTCTGTGACAAAAGGTACATCTTCACTATAAATAGCTGCATCACATATAGATGAATAAGAATATATTACTCAAGGTGTTTAAGTGCCCTTGTTTGCTACCAAAGTAAATATAATTAATGGTACGTAAGTGTAATTTTCACATGCAGATTTAAAAACCAGCGTGATCTGCAGAAGCACTCAGAGATCCATAATGAGGGCTCAGTGTATCAGTGCACTGTTGAAGGCTGTGACTATGCCTGCCATACCTTTCAGACCATGAATCATCACTTCAAAAGAGTCCATGAGGTATGTATCTGCCAAATTTAAAGCTGCATTATCCAGTTTCCAACCCATATACCGAGGAACTATGTATTTTAATTTATCCAACAGATTCCTAACTTTCTGACATAGTTTGTTTTCACGTGCATGGATATTCAAGTGTGTGCTTTACATATTTTTCTTTGAATGGAGCTGTGAAATTGCTGAGTTCACTCGATTTCCACTGTTTGTACTATATATAAAAAAATCCCAGAAGTTTGAGTTTGGAAGACCTTTCCATGATAATGATTTGCTAGTACTACTGTGGATGAATGTGTGTAGTAAATTATAACTGCGTCAACTTGATTGCTTGCATATGAACATTTCTGTTGTAGGCTGGCGGCATGTCTAAGTATAAATGCCATATTTGTGATAAGGTTTTCTCCTGGTGCTACACCCTCACACTGCACCTGCGCAAGAAACATGAGCTCAAGTGGCCCTCTGGACATTCCCGTTTCAGGTTTGAACAAAGTATTTTTACTGATTTTAGAAAATATAGTACTGTACACTGAGTATTACAACATTGTTGTAAAACAGTATCAGGAAACAATATATAGGCAAGTTGTCCTTAGTTCAGCTAAGATTTATTAAATCTTGTAAACTATTTACCAAATAACTGTATACCCTGGCTTCTCTCCTTTAGATATAAAAAGGACATTGATGGCTTCCTCAAAGTGAATATGGTGCGGTTTGAGACTGTGGAAGTGACTAAAGAGATTATGAAGAACATGGCAAAAAAGCCTCAGAGCGTACGCAAAAGTCCAAGAGCCAGCACCAGTCGTAACAGGAAGTCCTCTGTCCCACCTGAGAGTTCTCCCGTGGGATCATCTTCTCCTTCGTCCTGCTCCTCCTCGTACTCTTCACAGCTGTCAGGGGAGGAGGACACGCCCTCTCAGGCCAGTCCCTGTGACTCCCCCATGTACTGTGTCATGAACACTGTCCCACAGTTAGAGGAGGAGGAGCTTGGGCACTTGTCCCAGGATGACTGCACCAACACTGGGACGTCTGGAGCTGTGCAGGCCCTGACAGAGGTGGCCAGAGGTTTGGGGATGGATGTGGTGTAGAAACCACAATGTTTTTATATTATACTTTAAATGTCCTTTTCTTACAGTGTTATAACATTTTTTATTTTTCTCATGTTTTTACTATGGTTTTATCTGAATCTGTGTCATTTTTGCACTTTCTTGTACTTATTAGACCTGCATTGAAAAGCAGGTTAATGTTGTAACACCTATGCTGAAACTTTTAACATTTTATTAGATTTTTCATTTATACTCAGTGATCAAAAGATTACATTCTAAGCAATTGTACTTATTTGTATTTCATAATTGTTCAATTTTAAATAGAGTTTTGATACAAAGAAACATTGTCATTAATTTGTTACATGTTGGGTACTGTGTATACAATATCATCATTAACATTATCGATATAACACTGTAAAGTAATTCTCAGAAAAGGTTGACTGATCTCATAAGTATATTTATTTTCTGATGGCATCTGTTGACGTTACATTTGATTTACACTTAGTAAGTAAATGGACAGTAGAGGATTATTCAATCTTTCACTATTGAAGTAAAAAACGGTCAGGTTCAAATCAGATACTGTATATAACAGAAAGTCTTTACTGATAGAGATCTCAGTTGCTGCTTATCCTTTTGCCTTTTGGCTTTAGAGATGCTGGGCTATTCTGGGTGTGTTGCTTCCTGTACTGTTATCTTTTTTTTTTTTTTTAATTTCTTTCAAATTTGAAAGAGCAATAGTGAGCTGAGTTTGTATCTAAATGCAAAAAAGTAACTATTAATATTAGTTATAATGATCTGCTCAACATCACACACTACTTGTCACTCAGGGTGCTTATTTTTATATAATTATTTAAAATGTTTAAATCAATTATTTTTTCTAATAATTTAGATCATGTGAAAATGGCATATATAATTTACTGAGTTGCTGACTTGTTATGTGGAAGGAGCTTTTGTGAATGAACTCATTCCTTATAATGACAATGCTTAATAATCTACAGAGAAAAGAAAATATATGAAATGTATCACACTGAACCTTATAATTAGAAAGTTTTCAAAAGCGGAAGTCTGTATTATGTGGACATGTTACCTGGCAACCCAGAACCTCACACTGAACAACTTTACAAAGATGAATAGACTGGGATTCAAACTGAATGTAGAAGGAACTGGCTGATCAGACAAGTGGATGTGACCAGTGTAAAAAAAAAAAAGAAAGAAATTCTACTGTCAGATTATCTACTTCTGAACCTGCTGTGGCTTCAGTGTGCCTGCATATGCCCTAAGAACAAATGAAGAATAGACTGTATAAAAACATATCACTAAACATGACATATGAATGACTAATATTTGTATCAATCAACTGAAGTCTCTTTACACTTAAGCATCAGTAAATCCATTGATTGGATCTCTGTTCTCACAAAGGCAAGATTAGTTGAGTGTGCCACAGGGATCACTTAATCTCAACAAAACTGTTGGGAGCTCAAACAAGAGTGACTGAGCAGAAGTCTGAGGCGAGGTCATCTCATACAATGGACCAGTTTAGTTACATTATATAATGAAGACCTTTACGCCATGCCTACACATCTTAGTAGTTTGATGTTTTACCATTTTCCATTTTGTTTTATGTTGCCAGAGGAACATTGTATCACCCAATCAATCTTCTATCATCTAATTCTTTTGTAATTTTCAAAGCAGTAAGCAATAATAATATAAAACAATAATAACTACTCACCTCTTATCTGTCAAGCAAGGTTATGCTGTCTAAAACACTATTCACTCTCAATTAACAAAATGTTTCTTACATGATCGCATGAGCCACTGTTGTCCTACACAGGTTGTATCCAGTGTAATGTGCCTCTCAGCGCATTTTATCTGCACCAAATCAGTCTTGTTACTTACCAGCACTGACAAAGACTAGTAACTTCTCCTACAACATGCCGGTAAATGTAATCCAGTCAGCTCACTAAACCTCATACCCTTTAAATAATTAACTACATGTGTGATAATCTGTAAAGAAACAAACAAAGCCTGAAATAACAATGTCATTTTTCTTTGACAGACTGTAAAAATACAGGTCTATATACAGAGTTATCACAGCCATAAGGGGAATCGTAAATATTGAATTCTTTGAAAGGCTTGAGGTGACATAAGAGTCCTGAACGGTCCCAGATAATTGGGCTAACCCCTAAGTGGACCTCATTAGTTACAACATATGATGCTGATTGGATGAGGCTTTGTGATGACATACATCATTTCTTTCCTTGGCTTCATTTGAGCCTCACTAACCAATCTTGTTGGGCTCTTGAGTCCTTAAAAATATTTTAAGCAGTGTTAAACCAAACACACATTACTGTTTCTACTGCATCTGTTGAGTATAGAAGCGTCATACACTCACCTGAAGAATTATTAGGAACACCATACTAATACGGTGTTTGACCCCCTTTCGCCTTTAGAACTGCCTTAATTCTATCCATCCATCCATTTTCTCCCGCTTAATCCCGCTGGGTCGCGGGGGCAGCACACTGCAGCACACTCTGTGCACCAGACCCTATGAACCCCTCTGCAGGTGGTGAGCCCACAGGAGGGAGGAACTCCCAACGGTCCCTGATTATAACCTGCTCATAGGGTGTTGCATGTTTTTGGTTGATGGGGGAAACTACCCGGAGGAAACCCATCCATCCTTCTTTAGAAATGTTGGCCCATATTGATAGGATCAGATCTTGCAGTTGATGGAGATTTGTGGGATGCACATCCAGGGCAGGAAGCTCCCGTTCCACCACATCCCCAAGATGCTCTATCGGGTTGAGATCATCAGACCAGGCAACATTTTTTGAGTCTTCAACTGTCCAATTTTGGTGAGCTCGTGCAAATTGTAGCCTCTTTTTCCTATTTGTAGTGGAGATGAGTGGTACCCGGTGGGGTCTTTTGCAGTTGTAGCCCATCCGCCTCAAGGTTGTGCATGTTGTGGCTTCACACAGATGCTTTGCTGCATTCCTCGGTTGTAACAAGTGGTTATTTCAGTCAACGTTGCTCTTCTATCAGCTTGAATCAGTCGGCCCACTCTCCTCTGACCTCTAGCATCAACAAGGCATTTTCGCCCACAGGACTGCCACATACTGGATGTTTTTCCCTTTTCACTGCATTCTTTGTAAACCCTAGAAATGGTTGTGCGTGAAAATCCCAGTAACTGAGCAGATTGTGAAATACTCAGGCCGGCCCGTCTGGCACCAACAACCATGCCACGCTCAAAATTGCTTAAATCACCTTTCTTTCCCATTCTGACATTCAGTTTGGAGTTCAGGAGATTGTCTTGACCAGGACCACACCCTTAAATGCACTGAAGAAGCTGCCATGTGATTGGTTGATTAGATAATCGCATTAAGGACAAATTGAACAGGTGTTTCCTAAGAATCCTTCAGGTGACAATATTTTAATATTAAGACTTTTGTGATGTTATGTTGTTTTACAATTACAATTGTTCTCTATTTTAAGGTTAATTACAGTCCCTCAAAAAGAGTTAAGCCCAGACAATAAGGTAGACGCACTTTATTCCTAAAACAGAAGCTGCACCATCAGTAGCGGCACACAATTATATGTACACATATACACACACACAATTACCTAAATCTGTTATATAAAATATATCATCTGACAATGTACCTTTTAATTATTCTTCAGAGCTCATCAAGTAACTGTGCAGGAGACTCTGGAGCTGAAGCAGACAGAGGTAAGTCTCATCCACTCGCTGGGTGGGACTTCAATGCCCAAACCACCGTACTTCATTTTTTTTTACAGCATGGCAATAAAAAGGTCAGCACCCCTTTGAAAAAAATAAGATTCTAAAAGCAATCTACAGCAAGTTCACTTTCAACAAAGTTTTTCCATGATGTTACTGAGAAAATTACACTTTTCAAACCAATTCCTTTACAGTGAGATGTACACACCCTCTAGGATTTGTAATATATATTTATATATAAAAGATATTAAGCATTAAAAATTCCACATTTAAAAACTTAGAATAAATAATATATGCAGGCATTTCATAAGATAAAATTTCATAGATTGCAATCTACAGTCGATAAAAATTTATTCTCCTTTATGAAACGTCCCTTGATCATCCAAATAGTTAAAATGGATCCTTGGCATCTGATTGGTGAGTTCTCCTCGAGTATGGAGAGTGTGCTTTCTGCACATCCCTCCGCAGAGTGTTTCAGCATCATTAGTTTCCATTGAGAGCGCGTCCAATCAGACCTCCTCCGCCTGATGCTGCTTCAGAGCATGTTCATGATAAAGTTGTACATTTGTGTGAGCACCACAAAGTGAACAGGCAGACAGGAGCGGCGGTCTTGAGTGGCAGGATCGCATGTCAGCCACGAGAGGGCGTTGTAATGCTCCAGAACAAATCTGCCAAAACAAGAAATTATTTGCATTATCAGTCTTCTTTAAATGCTAGTTAATTTTTAGCATAAAAAAGGTTTACCTGAGCACATCCGAGGTATGATTTGAGTCCAGAGGATGGGAGTGTTTACTGTGCAGCAGCTCATCTGACTGAACAGACGACACATGCAGGTGCAAAGAAGCCTGAGGAAACAAGAGCCCCATTACAGTCACAGTAGTAAAACACTCATACATAAGGACCTGGAAATACTGTACTCAAGACATCTATAAAATGTTTCGAAAATATAAATATATTAAATTCACATGGTTCATGAATTCATGATTCATAGCATGTGTATGTTCATCAGCATAGGGGCCCATGGCTTTATTTTACCAGTATGGTTTCTCAGGATGGTTGCTTTAATGTTTAAATGTTGACTGCCCTGAAAACCTATAAATATCGTAATAAATATAAAAATAAATGGAAACGTGTTGGTTTGTGGCATTAAAGTTATACAATATCAAATCAGATGTGCCTTTGGATTTCCCTATTCTTCATGAAATGAAGAATAGGGAAATCTGGATCTTGGTAGGCTACTTCAAGATCCAGTGAGAAGTTAGTTAAATAACTTGCTGTAATGTATGTTTGAGGTGGTTTGACTGTACCTTGAGAAAGAGTGGACACTGGTCCTTGGCTTCAGGACAGGCAGCCCAGAACCAATCTGGCAGAGGTCCAGCTTTGGCTGTAGAAACAAAGTAGCCCAGAGCCATGGGCTGCTGCAGGATGTTCAGAGCCTCTTCATGAGACTCCATTCGGTCTGCACTTTGACCCTACAGAATAATAAAATAAAATGCCCAATGATTAAAGTGAACCAAAACAAACATGGAGACGCCAACAGATGTACCTCAGCCTATTTTACCATCAATATGGACCAATTTATGAAAAATGTGCAGATAATGAATGTGAAGGTAAGTGCTTTGTGGATCTGTGGACCAGTAAGGTGTCTGCGGTTCTCTCAGCTGGACTTAAAAATTTGATTTTTCACCTTGTTCCGCTATTGTGAAATTTCGACCTATCAACCCATCAGATTAAAATTAAAATAGTCATGTTTCATATTTTCTTCTTTCAGTGAGAGCCATCCCAGACTGAATTGAGTTCTATATATTAGAGAGCTACACATCGATGTGGGATGAACCAGGTTAAAGTTTAATGCCATACTGTGGAACATTCCAGGCAATATCGTCCATCCATGAGACAAACATTTAGTGGACCAGAAAAGTCAATGCCTGAAAAATGTATTCCAATAAACACTTCCAAAATGTTCTTTTCTTTACAATATCCATTAACTGTATTCAAGGCCAGCTACAAAGTGTAAGAATATGTTAAATCCATGTGTAACTTAAACTTTCACGGTTTAAAACCTGGTACCCCAGCTTGAGGTGAATACATATGATTTTAAAAGGGGATATGAATTTATGCTGGAAATGTACTCTGGATTTAGGAAATGTGTCATCGTTCAATGAAAACAGAATCAAGTTCTAAAAGAAAAATAAATGTATGCACTTAGACATTTGTGACATATACATGTATTCTTCACTGACTGGTTTACTCTAGGCCTGTTTGCCCTGTCTTCACATCTGTAAAATGCACAAAATTGAAGCAACCAATACTGCTCATATATCCTTGATATAAAGCACAAAGAACTGATTTCTGAACAAGGCTACAGTATTTTTTTCATGTGATTATTGATTGTTAAAGCATTAACCTTGCTGCCGTCGCCCCCCTGATGGTAGTGCGAGCCCGGAGAGTGGACAGGAGAGGTGGTGGGAGAGTTTGGAAGGATGTTGATGAGGTCTTGATCCACCATCTCATTATCAAACAGGTCAAAGAATCCCATCCCATCCGATCCATCTGCAATAACCCAGCACAATAATACATTGTGAAGAAAGTTGTTAAGATGTAATCATCACAAGTATTTGAGAGCATTTCAAATCATACCGTTTATGGGGTTAAAGTTAATGTCGATGGGCTCAGTGGTGTTAGTGTTGACTTGCACCATGGCTGAGGTTGGGAACACCAGGATGTGTGTACAGGAAGTGTCCTGAGGAGTGCTCAGCTGTGACGTCTGCATGTTGAGAGTGGTGCTGCGGCCAAATACAGAACCCGTCGAAACTGAATCTAAAGACAACACACACCCTAGTTTATATGGAATTCAAAAGACAACTGAAATTAGAAGGCATTTTCTTAATTTTATATACCTGGCATAATTACAAAGGAACCTTGTGGCTCCATAGCAACCAAACAGGCACTAAGGATGCTGGGAGTGTCTGAGGCAGAGATGCCACACATTCGACATGTTTCTTTCAGACGTTTACTGAGGGACTGCAGATTTCTTCTACTAAGCAGAATACTCCAGTCTTTAAGACAAGATAAAAACAGATAAGTTCAGGCTAAAAGTGACAGCTCAATATTAAAACAGTATTTAATCACCACACCTCTCAGTTCTCCGTGACCCATTCTGCCAAGTCGTCCAATCACAACCCTCCAAGGCAATGATGTCACCTGCACAAGACCCAGACACCAATCCCAGAGCTTCTGCAAGCCCAGTCGCCGGGCGGAGCCTTTTTTCCGACGAGCCCTGTGTACAAAAAACATAACATGTTATTTCAAAAGGAAAAAGCCATGTAAAACCATTAGTCCACTCGACTACATACCTATTCGGGACATCAATGCTAATGACACAGGTCTCCAGCAGTTCTCCATGTTGGTCAGTGCAGGAGGCCAGCAGCCAGCGCTGGTCGTGGGACAAACAGTAACCAACAAACAGGACATTGTATTTCTGAGAGGCCTCTCCAAATGTTTCCCCTAATTCAGTCTGCTTGTCTTTTATTGGAGCCAGAATAAAGGGTGGTGTGTACAACCGCTGACACTCTGGTCTCTGTTAAAAGAAAATGTTTTTGATGAAGTAACAACGGTTAATTTAGTCATTTCAATACCAATATTAATTTTACCTCTGGATTCTTCAGAGCCATGTCAATAGCAAGTCCAGGACCAAAGCCTGTGAGGGTCTTGAAGTTTGTAGAGGTGGGCAGAGGTCTGCGACATTGTGTAAACACTGAGAAAGCCAAAGATTTGAGGTGCTGGCTGTAGAGATGACGTTCCCCACTGCGCACAGGCTGAAGCATATACTGACATGGGACAATCTGTAAAAACACACATACAATGCATTTAGGAATATAACTTAACTCACATGGATCAAGAAGCGTGCATGTTATGGTGAATTAAAACTGTTGAAAATAAAACTAGTGTATGCACATCCTGAGGACATTTGCTGATTGCAAGCAGCACACCTCCAATATTTTATAAAGCAATAAATAAATAAATTTGATGGAAAGTTTAAAAAAAACATTAATGACAAAGTGGAACAGTCTTAGTTTTGTGGTGAGCTCCAATATTGCATATTGGTAAAACAAATCATGAAATGACATATCGATGTCATTGGTGAAAATGTACCTGAACTGAGACTGCATTTCTGATGTGAGGAGGCAGTAACTGTAGCATCTCCATGTAGCAGCATAACAGGCCCAGAGTGTACGTGCTGGAGTGAAGCTCTCTGTCCGAATCCTCATAGCTGAAGGGGTCCACTATATACACCACGATGGCAGGTGGGTATGATACAGCATGGGAGTCCCCATCTGTGGGCTTTCCCACTTTATCTCGGTCCATTGTGCTGAAAAGAGAAGGATACCTTTCAGACACCTGATATTTTAGACATGACAACAAGCATTTCTTCATCATGTGCATCATCTATGTGTAACCTACCTCTCTGGAGCCTCAGTAATCCCTGGAGTCTGGTTAGTGGATGACCCGTTGTCTGTCACAGAGGTTTGCTGATTGGACTGTGGTCCATTCTGAGATATGCCACCCTGCAGGCTTGCTCCAAATGGGGAGTAGGAGCTTGGTTTGGCAGATGCCATTGATCCAACTGTCTGTGAGCCAGCAGAGGATGGGGTGGTACTGTTGACTGGATTGGGCTGAGTAGAGCTGCTGCTGGAAGTGCTTGTGTTGGTGCCCTGGGATCCTGAGGTGGTACTAGAAGAGTTGCTCTGAGGAGGGGGAGGAGCCACTGGGGGACTGCGCTGGGACAACAGAGAGCCATCCAGAGACTGTTGTGACAAATAAGGTGCTAAAAGAGAAAAATAAAAAGGGTCAGACTGATTTCTTACATGTAAATCACCATACATGGACTTGAGGTTGTATAAAAGTACCTAAATCATAGCGGCACACTTGTGCAAAAAGCTTGAGCCTATTGAAAGCTTCATTGTTCCCATCTCTAGCACCCATCTTGAGAAACCAGTCACTGAGAGCCTGCTCCGTCATGTTTCTGTCTTCTGTGGGACCGACTTTCAAAATGCCCTCTGGGTGACTCTTACAGATGGGCCTGTGTTGCCCAAGTTGACATGCCTGAAGAAAGCATATATGAAACAGTGTGAATAATTACTGTCAATTATAATTATAGGGGACATGTTGAAACACAGATTTAATCAAGACACATGCTTACCTCATATATCGCACTTAGATCTTTAAAGAAGGTCTTTGCACCCCTAAGCAGAGCCTCATTTTCAGGGCAAATGACAACGTATCCTACATCTCTCTGGGAGCCAAAGGGATCAAGCATAAGCTTTTCCCAATAGGGTAAACCAAATGGAGACAGTACCACAAAGTCATACTCATAACCCACCAAAAAGGTGGGAATGGGCAAAGGCTCAGGGGACTCATCAGTACCTGATCAAGAAAAAAAAAAGGTAAAATGTTTTCATTTGCTTTAATTACATTAAGTTAAATCTATGTACTTACCATATGAGCCTCTTCCAGCCATTTTGTGGAACTGTTGCCAGGTGAGTGGACCCTGCACACCCCACGAGCGTACACTTCTTTTCTTCTGGATTGCATCCTGAAGCACAGGCTGCAGTGACAACAAGACCCGCAGGACATCCTGAGAGAAAAGCTGGTTCATCGTTGCCGCTTTAGAGGGGAAAAAGCCTCAAATTAATATTGAAATTTAGAAATATTAAAAAGTATTCAATGCAACACTGATTAGTTTCCCATACTCACATTTGCATTTTTGCCATTGATGAAGACAGGTGCTTTTTACTAGAGTTTCATCTACTTTGCCTCCTGACATATTGTCCATAAACTGCCGACCATGTTCCAAAGCCATGTAGCAGTCATTATAGCAGTCCCTTTCCTCCACCCTCAGAAAAGATGCTGTGGTGGAGCTTGGCCTAAAATAATTGACCCCAGCCAAAGGAGCAAAAGGGTTGGTGCATTGGTCCTGCAGCAGCAGAATTAACTCATCTGGAGGCTTCTCCTTCAGACTGTTGGCCTTGTGTATGGAGGACCCCCGTAGCTCCTCAAAACGCCTCTCTGTGTCCCGACCAGCATCTGAACCTCGACCCACCACATCCAATTCATCCTCTAGAAACAGGCCAGCCGATTGGCCAAAGCGTCGATTAGAGACAGCACTAAATCCACATGTACAGGGATACTGAGCTTCCCCGTTATCTTTGAGGTACACGCCCACATCTGCTCCACGAATGTTCATGTTACAGACACAGACGCAACAGCTGTCAAAGTTGCAGTCTCTGAAGAGGTTCATGACAGACTCCGACAGGATAAGTGTTACATACAGACTGTGTGCCTCAGGAATAGAAGGTACTGTGGCAGGCTCCACAGAGCTCAGTGGGCGACAGGTGGATGGGGTGGATGCAGGTGAGTATAGGTCCGAGTTGTCGTACTTCAGTGATCCCTGGACGCTGGCTGGACCACCGCGAGGCGTGCGTGGGGTCCTGGGTGTACGGGGGGTGGGCACAGAAAAGCGCGGTGTGGCCGGGGAGGGAAGAATGCCTGGGTTACTGTTGCTAGGAGGTGCACTGCTAGACACAAAGGGTGTTTGAGTTTGAGGCGTGTAAGTCTGGATGTAGTCTGGCTCCGCACTAAACCCACAAAATATATTAAAAAAAAGAGTGAATTAGAGTTACATCTAGTTTTGAATGAGCTGCTTGTAAAAAGAGAATCACCATTACCTGTCTTTAGGGGCTGTGACACTTGATGGCATCAGTTCCATTTTCCCCATGGTCCAACTAGGTGTGTACACACAGTCTTCTGGCAGTTTGATAGGTAACAGACACTGGCTAGGTAACGTCTTTAGTGGAGCATACATGGAACAGCCAATGAATGACTGACAGGTTTCCGATTTGTAGACAAAGGAAAAATCCTGCATAGAAAACACAGAACGAGTTGTACAATAATCTATTTACTCCAATGTGGGCAGATGGTGTGAAGTCTTACCTTAATTTCAGATGGCTTCGGACTACAGAAACCTTCTTCTACTTCCATCTTGAAATGGTTGTTAAGCTGACTTCCATCCAACAGTGTCAGACCAGCCCCAGCTTCAAGACTGTCTTTGCTCCCAGAGTTCATAGGAGAGTACCCTTGCTGCTCCAGGGA
>KN518609.1:39972-60790 GCA_000787155.1 Scartelaos histophorus
ATCAACTGAGCATAAATAAAAGTTAATGTTAATGCACATCCTTCTCAAACCATATTATGAAGCTGACTTTTCCGAATATACTTACTTATGGACGACAGGGGGTCAGAGGCGGGTGTTTTAGTGTCTTTACAGCCAAATTTCTCATCTGCAATGATGCCGGCACGTTTTGACCCAGGCTGTGCAAAAAAAGACATTTTCATTAAGATGATGTGACATTAATTTAAACCTGTATGTTATACTTTATAGTGCATTTAATGTACATACTGTTAACTCATCATCTGAGTTGAAGATTTTGTCCAGGTCACTGTAAGACACAGCCAGGTCATTCTCATGGATGAGGCTGGTTGTGACAGAGGGTTTACTGCCTGATGCACACTGACCATCTGCAATGAAAACAAATATGAGTACAAGAAAACCGTAAATACATCTACAAGTAGATTAAATTGCATTTATGGAGATAACTTGCCATCAGTGCTTCCGTTTCCTTCATCATTCTATAATAAAAAATAAAACAAGATTTAGCTTTTTCCTTTGCAAGTACAAAAGTCAGTATTGGTTTGTCATAGAAGTATATATTCATGATGACCATGCTGACTCTCACCTTGTGTTTCTTCCCGCCTTCTCTCTCAGGCCCAGACTTCTCTTTTTTCTCATTGAAGACAAACTCCTCGTCTCCTTCCACAAAAGCATAAGGGTCTGGTTCATCCCCTTGCTCCTCGTCTCCAGTGACAGCGGCAAAATGGCTGTTTCGCCGTTGAGCGTATGTCTTCACTAGCTCCTGGGAAACCTTCAGGCGATGTGTGGATGTCGACATCAACCTGTATTTTACATGCATTTATTAGGCACAGTATTACACTGGATACACAAAGTGATCTATATTTAATTTGGTACATACTCTGTAACTGAAACTACACTTTCTGTTCCTCCACTACAATCGTCACGCAGTTTGTCCAAAGGTAGCTGAGGGGTTGGAATGTTGGTACCCTTCTTCCGGGGAAAGTTGAAATACTTCCAAGGATTGTGGGAGGAATCTTCATTTGGATTTATGGCAGAGCCAACAAACACAGTGGGCTCGAGTGTTTCATTGTAGGGGGCAGGAAAGGAGAAAGGTATTGACATGTTTTGCAAAGGAGGCTCATCAGAACACTTCTGGGGTACCAGACATGGCTCCACAGATGGCGGGTAAAAAGGTTGATGAATGGGCGTTGAATTTTTCATATCACCAGGAGTCATGTCACCCTCTACAGGATCGCATGGATGTGGGCTCAGAGGAGGGGGAGGCGGGGACCCTACCAAGTCTCCAGGAGGGCCATGTGCATGCAGCGTGGGGGCTTTTGGGGGCACACTGTCCACATGGTGTAGGCTTGGGTACGTGCCATCCACCTGCGCTCTCATACACAACCTCTGCGATTGTGGCTCCATGGACTGCTCGTCACACACAGAGTTACGGTGATGGAAAGGGGTTTGTGGACGCTTCTGCTGCTTCTCTCCTTTCTCCAACTTCTCACCCAGTTTATGTTTTGGGGCAGACTGGTTGGGCTGAATTGATGAAGGTGGGTGTCCTGAGGTGCTGCTGGACCGCTGTTTTTGGCCTTTATGTCTGAAAAAAATAAAAATAAATAATTGATATATATATGAATTAGTTTGACTCTTGACAGCATTGGTTTGTCTTTTGAAATCTGTCAAATTAACCTTGAGCAATTGCAGTGTGGCTTCCGTGTGGGCTCAACAAAATCCCAGACTGCAGTTTTATCAGATTCCTCCTCACAGGTTCCATTGATCAGCGTTGGAAACTTCCTCCTTATTAAATAATCAGTTCAATCAGTTTGCACACAAAGCTTTATAGAAGTTGTTTGGAAATCTGAATTCAAAACAAAAAACTTACTTGCTCCCTGGACGACTTATGTTGTACTCCTGCCATACAGACTCCACCATCTGGCTGGCAAGTCTCCGTGGTATTTTACCTCCATGAAGGCTATGGTTGGAATTATAGCAATCAGATGAAGAAGAGAGTTTCAGCCACCTCTGTGCTGGTGGGTGATCTGTGAAGAAAAAGACACACAATGTCAGAACACTTGTAACTGAGCAATATAACACTACATGCATGCAAGTCTTACTAGTAACTTACTAGTATGCGCCTCCTCGGGTGAAGTTGGGGGTGTTAGAGTAACCGAAGACATGGAGGGATCTCTGTGCACAGCCTGACCACCACACATGGGTGAGGAGTTTGATGAGGCCTGGGGAATAACAACAGGGAGGTCCGAGAGAGGCAGGAGCACCAGACATGCAGGATAGACCATCCGTACTCCAGCTGTAAAAGAAAAATCGGTCATTACACAAATTAGGATTTGTGTGCAATTTTTTACTGATTTACTGATAAAAAATGTACTTTGTCTAAAGTTTCTACATGTACTGTACTTTATACTGCCATGTATATATACTGCTTTGCTAACCAATGGAGACCATTTAAGACTCAATAGCACTATGTCTAAAATACCAATTAAAAAAACAAAACCTACACCACCAGCAAAAACTTCTGTTAAAACAGAAAGCAATATGCTCAAGTATATGGTTTTACTTACCAACCAGGACCTCAACAGCAGCCAGAGAGTCATCCTCCCAGTCTGTGTCTTCCATCTTCTCCTCCTGAAGATCCTTAGGATTGGGACTGATGGGATAAAACTGCCTCCACTCTTCTATGAGCTTTTGAGTGGGATGGTCTGACATCTTGAATGCTTGGCCAGTAAGGGTTCCATTTAAACCATAAGGACTTAGGATGACTGCAAAACAAAGTAAGAGCCATCATGCAAATGTGTACGAATAAACACATTTCCAAAAAAAGAGGATTAAACAGTCCTCCAACCTTGCATTGGGCTGGAGCTCTGCTGTGCAAGGCTGAGGTGCTCCTCACTCAGCTGCTGAAGGGGCTGATGTTGAGCTATCTCCACACTTGTGCATACATTGCTGTCACCATGCACGAAGAAGGTGAATGCACAGGACAGGTGCTCACTGAATAAGAAAAAAATATATTATTGCCAATACTCTTGACCAGCTATTCAGAGTTTATTACATGCAGATTTAAAAATAGCTTTAAGCAACAATAACATGTTTTTTTTCCACATATAGTCTACAACTACTTGTGGTCATACCAAGTTGAGAATGTCTGATATGACTTAAGAAACTAAACTCTAGTGGACATGGTTTGCAGTCAGATGGAAGATCCACCTACATATTCAACATTTTGCACATTAAAAATTGTGTGCATTTCATAAATGTAATCTACATATAATGATTTAGTAAATGCCCATTCCTTTTAGTATACTATCCTGTGAAATATATTATTGCATGAATTGACATATTGGAATATTATCTTGAGCCATGTATTGTGTATTGTATTGAATCGTGAGAGACCCTGTGATTCCCAGTCCAAATGCAGTAACAATTAACAATTACAAATAATGCAGTAAACCGTACATACTTTGAAATGCACAATATGAGAACCAACACAGCATTAATTTTGATCATACTGTCCTACCTTGACTATAATGAGTAAGTATGAATGACAACTTAAAAATACAATAATTATCTTTAGTACTTGTGTTATAGTGGACTGCTAAATGTACTAAAATAGTACTTGTTGACATGGTTGCTGTAAAACCACAACGCAGACTCAGCATTTTTCAAAAGACTACCCTGTTTATCAGCCAAACAGAAATGAGCCAACTCCACTATTAATTGCACTACTTCTTTTAAACATGCTAGCACTGAAAAGATAAGTTAATTAGACAACTATTAAACATGCCACAAAGATCTGAGCTAAAGAGAAGAACAACAAGTATCAACTGGGGTAAAGGAAATATGGCCATTAAAATAAGTTTATAGATTTCGTAATTATACAAGAGGTATGCAATACATTGGCCTGTAACAAATAGAACATACCCAATCAAGAGGCACACTGCCCTGGTTTGAGCTCATCCTAGTCCAGATGCAACATTGCTTGGTCCTGGTACACTTTTAGTTATGGGTTCATGTCATGGTCTTACATGTGCAAAACATATTACAGTGGTTCTGTAAAGCCTTAATTTCACTTTACTCAAATGTTTAAAATCCATGTTTAAAATACATCACAGTTGTTGTGAACTCAAGTTAGGATTCGAACCAATGAAACCACCATTCACAACTTCTAAAATTGCCATTTCTCAGCCACTTCCACATGGAAAGTTGTGTTTGCCAACCCATATAGCAGCAATAGGTTATGATTTAGTCAAAATTTTGATGTGGTGTGTGCAAGAGTGAATGCACCCTTAGACAAGGCCCATCCCATTTATGTCCCATTATTGGTGACAGTGACAAGACAATTTTACAGAAAATGATGTCATTTCAAAATAAAAATGGTAATACTACAACTTTCTGGTTAGAAGAGAGGCATTGCCAACACAGCAAACAGACTAACTCCCATCATCACAACAGCAAATGCTGCACCAACATAACTTTCATTAGACTCACATTTGAATATCCTGAGACTCAAATCAGGGCCATGATATAAAATTGCATCTAATCAAAGAATGAACTGCTACAGACTTTGACATTAATATATTTTTTACTTGCAACATTTTGATGTTTCAGCTTGAGGAGCAAACCTTGAGTACCAGGACCAACATTTATTCATTTGAACCAAGTATATAGAGGAAATACATTATTAGCCTACGAGAGCTTTATAAATACAGTTACACTTACTATGATTAAAAGTTTTGCATGGACTGTAAATGTGGACTAAAGCATACATGAGCATTTAGAAAAACAAAATTGAGAGCAAACAGTGATTTTATATAGTCTAAAAGGACATACCTTTTATTAAGCGTCTTCTCATCTTTCTGGTATGGCTTCACAAACCACTTGCCTATGCGCACGAAACCCCGATTCATGAGACAGCGCTCCAACAGGTTGTGGATGGCTTTAAACAGGAGTGTACGACACTCATAGGACAGGCCACTCTCCCACTCACCATCCTCTTCACCTAGAGCCAAATACCAGTTTATAACTATCAAGACATTTTGAATATTTAACAACAGAAATACTGAGGTAAAACAGTCATTCAGTATTATTTTTTCAATAAAACCAAATGTTTTACTCCCAGAGCAAAGAAACACTTTGTTCCTATTTCTTTAATAGAGTTTACTTAGGTCAGTTGCTGTGAAGGCAGCCTGCACTTACTTGAGAGCTCATTGTGAATAAGTTCTGCAAAACTGGGGTCATCTCCCCACCAGAACAACCAGAGCTCTCTGCGGCCAGGAGTGTGATGTCTTCTCCACACACTCAGGACATCTGCAGCCAGGCAGCGGCTGAAGCTGCACAGGATGGGATCCTCTTCAGTCACAGGGAATAGGATGGGTGAAGATGTGGGTCCTTGCCACACAAAGCGTCTCCATTTTATTCCGGTCAAATCAGCCTTTGTTACGGTAAAGAAACATAATATGAGTGGGAAGAAAGAAAAGGTAAAACAGTAGTTACTGTATAACTGCACTGCCATGTGTTTGTGGTCATAAATTATGTTCAACTGCAGCATCTAAAACAATACAGACATTGTAATGAAATTGCACAATTATCAAGATATTGCAGTAATGTGAGTCTTTGTTAACAATCACACGGGCCTATGGAGCAGATACATAATATAAGACACAGATTGACTCTGATTTAGCAGAATCCACAGTAATGCATTGCCTATTACTACATTACAGTGTCAGGTATCAACAGAAAATAGATGGACAAGTCGTCATTTTGGGCTTTATGTAAAAATACCAGTAGTATATTCCTTCCTGATTTGAAAGTTGGATAGATCACTATTTGCAAGTTGAAGGCCCAATGCCTTTACGCTAGTATGCACTGACGTTATAAAGCTTGTTGCCTGATTAGCCAAAATGGCTTTCTGGCCTGAGTGTGAGAGCTAACGCTAGCAGAGACTTACCAGGCAGAAGAGGTTGGAGTGGCAGTCCTCCAAACTGGCCCCGTTTGGTACAAAGCACGAAGTCATCCTTTCACTGCGTTGCTGGATTCTTTAAGTCCATCGTTTCAATCACCATCGAGGGCAATGACTGGTCCCGTTATTTGGCGTTTAAGCACTGTTCAGTGTGAGTTTCCAGTTGAAGCGCTGGCCAACTTCGGTGCTAAAGCTAGCGCTGTTTATATAGACAACTTCTAGCCGGTGCTAGCCTATGCTAGCCTTGTGGCTAAGCTAACAGGCTCTGATAGCGTCAACTATGAGCTTCTAGCTGTTCATCAATCCTGTTTGAAATGTATTGTCTGATCTGGATAGCCACAAGCCTACCGCTACTACTACATAACGTCAAATCAAAAATCCAATAATCACTGGTTCAGAACAATCCAATAATTGATTACATTAATAACAAACAGTAATCACGATAAAATATGACCCCCAAAACTAAAAACTTTACCCCCAAATCGTGTGCCCCTCTAGTGCTAATGCTATTGCAAGCTAGCTGGTCTGAAACAATTTCAAAGCAGAGGAACTCTCCCCTCCCCCTGAGCTTTAGCCAGTTAGCACAGAAGCTAACATACCAGAGCTCCAGCGCTAGCTGCTAGCTAAATAAAACAATTAGCTACACCGCCCTCCTTCCCACTAAAATCATCACATCACTCAGACATAGTAAAACAAGTAAAACGGCAGATGTTCTAGATTCGCAGGGGTACTCATCGTTTACGCTTCTCTCAGTGATCCATAGCTCCTGCAGATTTCCATTATTTCAGTTCATGGATTGAATTCTTTAATGGCGGCCAGGAGGACAACTCTGCCTCTCAACTCCTATTGGCCAATTTGTGGTAATGGGGGCGTCATCCGGCTTCAAGTAGCTCCATGACTTCACAGTTTACAAGATGAAAGCTCCACTGCATCTGTCATACTTTCTGTGGTCAATGAAGTGATGTCTGTTTTTAAACATGTTCATTTCACAGAAGTGTGAACTAAATCTAACTATGACTTTCTACTCCACACAAACCATCTTTGCAGCATTTTTAATGTTGGGGGTGATTAAAATAAAATTCTAATTCCCCTGATCATTTAAAATTGATACACAATTCCGCTCAGACAGAAGCGATGGTCTTATATTTTACAATTTTTTAAACGTATCCCATTTGCATGCAGTTTTTTTTTACTGTGTGGATCAAAGTGACGAGAATCTTTTATACATTCGGAATGAATACTTCAAGCAGGTAACATATTTCAGATTTAATTTTACTTTGATCAGTGCCATGTCCATAGTGAGCCACAGGGCGGAGACTTCAGACTGGAGAATCTTTTAGTCCGTCCCATTGGGGGCGGGCCACGGATGCACCCAGAATGTCAACAACATGCCGCCACCGCCAGAGTCGTTAGCAAGAAAAGATACAGGAAACGGTAGGACTGACAGACAACAAAGACATGAAGCAAAGAAGTCATCCAGCAACATCGTTTCCTTAATATCTCAGTTTGCAGACGATCATTTAACTCTTGTACGGGTATGTCTTACACACATGCATTTTAAATTTTTACATTATGAGGCTACATGCATTGACACCTGTCATTTTCGCAAATCACATTCACAGTACAAGTCTCTTACATCTATTGCTTTGTTTTTTGTAAAAAGCCTGCCAGTAGGCTATAAGTTGACCCATAACTACACCCATATTTGTGCTTTAATTTACCACTGTCATATTGGTAATTCTAACATCAACTTACTTTTCTCCTCAGCATCTAAGCACTGGGTTAGCTGTGGCTGGTGTGATTATAATTGCCAGAAGGATAAAACTGGTAAGAGCTGATCAAATCAACCCCAATATGTTTTTAAGAATATTGATGGTAATCACTTCATTGATGAGCAATATCATATTGTCTCTATTATTTTTAGATATGCATTCTTTCACACTAGACAAACCTTTATGACAAAAATGTCCAGGTTACATACATGGTCTTGTTTTTTTCTCCTCAGGTGACCAAGTTTCATGCAGCTTCTCAGATTCCTCTGCATTTTGTGGAGAGGAACGTCACTCTCTATGTGAAGGTTCATTCAGTTACAGAGAAAGGTCTTGCAGTGGAGCATGTCCCAATCTATTTGCCTATCATCTCTTCATTGCTTCACAAAAAGCATAGTAAGAGGTTTCTGTGATATATCATGACCATATAATTTATGTGTATAACTTGTCACTATACTAACATTTCAAACTCAGTTGATACTGAAGGAAAAGGCTTAATGTCAATTTCAATATTACAGTAACAATAATAAAAAAGCAACATTTTATTAGGGAAAATGTCATGTAATTGTCTACATCAATTGCCATCTTGTCTTAATTCTGATATTACCTGAATATAAAGGTTTTGGATTATCTTATTATTATGTTATTAGACCCAAGGCTCAGTCATAACAAAGGGCATTTGTTAATTTTTGAGATTTAACTAGATTTAGCTCAAGTTTTAATAGATGTAGATCAATAGTGGTTAGTAATTTAAATTTGAAAATTTAACAGGTTGAACTTTTTATACTCCCAATAAGCCATTTTGACATTACAAACATGTCTCAAAGTTTTGAACCAGAAATTAATCATTGCTTTTCACATCTTTTATTACAGATATGTGTCCAAGTCCATTGCAGGTACATCTTGCTGGAGTAGAGCTCACTCCAGAAGGCAGGC
The DNA here is from genome assembly GCA_000787155.1 of Scartelaos histophorus. Taxonomy (NCBI): domain Eukaryota; kingdom Metazoa; phylum Chordata; class Actinopteri; order Gobiiformes; family Gobiidae; genus Scartelaos; species Scartelaos histophorus. The sequence goes on from KN518609.1 coordinate 48,655, forward strand.
AATGGCTACAAGAGAACTTGCTTCCTGCTAAAATGGTTTGGATCAAATTAATCAGCCAAGAAGATGACACACTTTTTTGTCTTGTATCCCAAAACAAGGTACAACATAGCAGTAGCATATTCAGTGAATATCTCCAAATATATTTACAGTATTTCACAGGAATACATGTTCGCCTTGCACAAGTGAGTTTCATTTCCCTTTGTCCACCAGGGGGTGCTGTGGACCTACTGTATCAACGAGGAGCTCCTCAGACAGGGTTTGGCCCGCACTGCTCCCATCATAGGGCTTCTTCCTGACTCCCGGCTTTACTGGCGACTGCACAGGCGGCTGCACAGGGCGGAGGTCAAAGCTGAAAGAAAGAGCCGGGGCCTGTGGAAGGAAGAGAGCCTCTGGGAACGAGCAAAGAAAACCCTGAGGGATAACAAAATCTTCAGTCTGATCCAGAGAGTTTTAACCAAGACGTGAGGGGACTAATCGAGTTCAGATGAAGTATGCAAAGACATTTCCACTCTTGAACTAACCATGCTGTTGTACAGTCAAAGATTAAACTAAATATTTCCATCAACCACTCTTCTGACATTTTAAATAAACTGATCATGCACCACGAAACACAATTATGCCAAGTTTGTCAAAAACTGTTTGTCTGTTTGTCAAAAACAGAATTTCATTCACTATATTACTCTATTGGTGTTTTTGGGATATTCACTTAGCCCATTAGGGGGAGTATTGGTCTTCTAAATGGGGGGTTCACTTGGCTCATGATGACATCATCGTTGCTTGGGGCTGGACAATGGAACAAACAAACAAAAGTTACAGTATTTTCTTTGTCATATTGAACAACCACAATTTGTATTTTATCTTTTTTAAAACAAATAAACTTTCAATTTTGGATGTAGAATCCTGGATTTACAAAAGCCAAGCAAATGAATTTCAGTACCAATTCCAATGTAATTAATTGCACAGCCCTACTGTTAGATCAACAGATGTAAAAAGCAAAGTCACTTTGAGACCTTCTGGTGGTGGGGCATTTATACAGTGGGACAATTAAGATCCCAGGTAATTTAGATGACTAATTTGTTTGATTAAAGCATCTTCATTTATATACCTACTTTTATTACATCTTAATATGTGCCTAATTAAATAATGTGTTATTATACACAAAAACAAGTTATATTTATTATCAGCACTGTCAATTTTCCTGAACCAGGACCTAAGCCATGCTATAGTTGTAATGTTTGCAGTGTTTATCAGTATAGCATACATATCATTTTTTGAGTGCATGTTTTTTTTTTTTTTTCTTTTGGTCTTCACAGACAAGAAGAGAAGCAAGTGGCCCTTGCTAGCCTGTTCTCCATGAGCCCTTTTGGGGTGCAGGCTGAGCTAGTTCTCCAGCCAGTCCTCCCAATGGGTAAAAAAAGAGATTAGCACAGAGGGGAGGAGGGTCACCAGGGTAAGAAGGGGATTTTGGGTTCGGACACAAAGGGGGCAGAGGAGGAGTCACACTGGAAGGGAAAGGGAGAGGAGAAAGGGGGGTTGATGAATCAGCTAGTCACCCTTTTGTTGTGCAAATGTTATAGTGACTGTTAGGGCCTGTGCAGGGCTGTGATTGGTGGGCCAGTTTAAATTGTAAGGTGCATTTCATGAGGGCTGTTGCTGCCAGACTTTGAACTGTCAGTGAGGGAGGAGTAGGAGCAAAGCCATGGCTAAAGTAAATATCACAGTGCTGTGGGGATATCCCTAAATAGACTTTGATTTAAAATAAAAAGGGGATGTTACTGCGTTTATTCATTACCCACCATTAAAACTATATTATTTACAGGGGCAGTTTTCGCTGCCAAAACATTTGTTGCACAAATATGTATAAAGTAATTTTACATTTCTTTTCACTTCTCTTTACTCTTTTCTCATTAAAACAATTGACAAGATAATGACAAGTAACAAGATAATGACTTAAACTCCTCTCTTCTTATCCTGGTGTGTAAGATAATTACATTTTCAGTATGACCCTTGTGGCTTGACTTGCTCTTTGTCTGTTCCTCGGTGTGATCCAGTCCAGGTTTTGTGCAGGTCCTGGTGTCCCACAGTGGTGCGTGTTTGAAAGGAGACGGGGCTGGATGCGCTGCTGGCCCACACCACTCAAGTTGTTGTTGGGACACTCTCTGGCTGGAAGTAAATCTTCACCACTACTTTCTGAGTTGCTATGGACTTACTATGGGAGGACATTTTTGGCAAGACTGACAAACCTTTATGAGGACAGCACAAATCAAAAAGTCGCAAAAGGAGTAAGTGTTTTTCCAAGCTCAGTTACAACTGAGCTTATATAGCACAACTTACATTCATTACGTTCATGTTTGTAAATGTTTCTTGTTCTTGGCTTAGGTCCTGCTCTGAGTAGCATGTAAACAATCTCCTGTCACTTTAAATGTGCAGTTGGTAGGAAACTGTCTACAGTAACTAGTCCAAATATGCACCTGCTGTGGGGACCACCAGTGATTCTAAGACATTTTGAATTTCATTTCGCTTTCAACTTAAAATTGTTGTGTCAAGCCATAGAAAAACAACTCAGTGTACTTTCTGGTATGTACATTAGTTACATGGACTGAAATACACATATTCTTTAATTTTATTTTTGTAGTTTTAGCTTTCGGGCATTGTCTTGTGTCATTATAGATTTGCACTGAGAGTGAATAACAAAGGCCTTTATTACACTCAGCCGGTAGCCATGCCTGAAAGAAAGAGATGGGGCACTCCCCCATCTGAGAGCATGGTCCTTGGGGATTTTTTGATTTAATTGAGTGGGTCTGTGAAGCTCGTTAAAAGGATGCTGTGTCGTTAAGAGGACACAGCATGCTGCCATCAAACTGGAGGAAATACATATCAATCCATTTTTCTGATCAACTTTTGTGTCATTATTTAAGGAAAAACATGAACTCAACTGACACATGACAGAAGACTCACTTTGGGGTCAGCTTGTCTCTGTTAGTTAAGATTTTCTCCAAATGGGCCACATATTTGCTTTCACCTACTGTCACTCCAAACAATCACTTGTGCACAATTGTAACACAGGGGCACCACTGTTAACACACCCATATAAGCTACAGCAGTGTATGTGTGTGTGAAGGCATGCATTGGCTGAAAACTGACTCTGGCTGTTATGTGCCTGAAGTATTGTGAGCAGTGTATCGTCTTGCTGGTGTAGAGTTGTAGGAGTGGATACATGAGTCTTTGTGGGTGCTCTGATCCCTTGTGAATAATTAAAGTTTCTTGGTGGAAAGAGGCGCAGAGAACTTTAAATGAACCCATTGTGGGTGCTATGAGGAACTCTGCAAGCTTTTTGTTTTCAGCCATGCAGTTGGAAAGTAATAGAATTTAGAATTTGATAAAGAAGAACATTTTAGAATAATCACAATTTTGAAAAGATCTTTTGGATCATTATTAAAACAATAGTTATTTCTTTGTCTTTTATTTAGTAATGCATATTTATAATTGGTTTACAGTGTATTCGTACCTACAAATGAAAGTGGTATTAGCAGTGGTATAGTAACTTTTGTTCAACGTGCTTATAATCACTGTAATCCTTTACATTTTCCCTCCTAAATAGTTGAGGCCTTTATCTGACCAGGAAGTATTATTTTATTTTCTTAAACCCGTATATTTACCAGCCTTGTTTACACAGAGTAAGTCATTGAGGAGTGGATTCTTGTCTCCATGTGAAAGCATGTGTCTAGCCACCAGCACACTCAATCTGTTTGCTGTCTGTGTTATAATTGTCCAAGAAACCATTCTGAAAGCTACTCATTCACTCAGTTGAAAGAGCAATTGGTTTACGGCACAGAACAGCATGTATACTTAAATGGCTGTAGGTCAGGGGAAAACAGGGAAGGCTTTTATTTAAAGGATGCAGAAAATGGCAAATGAAGATGAATAAATACACAAATTGACTATGAATGTGCAACTGTATGTGTGCTAAAGCTTCCTAGTGCTTGATAACCACAGAAACAATTCCAACCTCTTAATCGATATTCACAGTGCTTAAAGAACATTGTGATCACCTGCCTAATTTGCACTTTCATAAGCAACACTCTCTCAGTCAGATAGGTGTAGCTTTTCTGTTGGAAAACAAACAAAAAAACAAACAAAACAAAAATAATAATAATTTTGATATATATTTTTCCTCTGCACCACGAACACTCTACATAAACCATTTTGGAGATGCTCTGTCTCTACTTCAGTTTACCAGTTTTTACACTTTGGGCCTAATCAAAGTTACTACTTGTCATCTTACTGAACCAAACAGGAAGCTCCCACTCGCTAAAAGGTGCTGCCCTTGGTGCCATAATCATTGTTTATTTGCTTCACTTGTTTGTTGTGATGATGTTAGTTGTGATGATGTTCTGCCTGTTTGGTCTTTTGCTATCCATGTGACCATTAAGTTGTTTTTGTGCACAAAGCCTCATAATCCTGTCAATATAATGATTAAAAGAAGTGTGCTCATTTGCATTTTGTCAATGCATGACAGATGCTTCCCTGTCTCTCTTAAGATACTGTCACACAGGACTGTGCTTAGGGTACGGAAACTAGGTCATGCACAACTTGTTATAAAAAAAAAGTTACTACACTGTCAGATTTATTTTCATACCACTAGAAATGATTACTATACAAGTACCTTCAATCAAGGCTTTTCTGGTGATCCTCTTCCTGTCAGGCCTAAGAAATACTGCCTCAACTCATTCTCACATTTATTTTTAAATTTCCCTCATTTTATCAGTGTGCTGGTATAGAGACAGAGGACTTAACTGTGGCTTTGGCAGATGAGGCGTCTACTTGTGTTACCAAGTGTCAGAACAAGAAATAGTGTCACCAACTGTGTAGTGTGTGTGGCATGTCAGCCCTACATAAGATATCATAATTAATGCAACATGTGAGTAACAGTGAGAAGATCTCACAAGATACACTTTAATGCACCTCTTTATATGCCACAGATGCTTTGTAATGATTAGTAACATACAACAAACAAACACCACAAAACTGTGATCATGTCTACTGATTGTTTGTTAACAGTTGTAGGCTCTTATATCTTTTACATTTACTGGTTTAAAAAAATATGAATAATGAAATGTGAGCATTGTTGATGTGGTAATGTACAATGTACTGTTTTAGACACATATTCATATGTAGTAGTTGCTCTGAAAAGTTCCACAGAGCCTCTGAAAACACACACAGAAATCAGTCACTTCTGTCATAAACTCTATAGGTGGCAGGGTCACAGAAAAGTCACCTGGCTCATAGACACACAGTAATCTCCCAAAACACAAGAGCTGGCACCGGGAAACCTACAGTCAAAGCTGGAGGTGGTTTTAGGGCTGACTTGTAAATCAGAGGACGATGGACAAGCAGCAGGTGAGAACTGTGACAAATGAGCCAGTGGAGTTAGAAGTGGAAAATTGGAAATCCGGTGAGAATGGAGATCAGAAAACCGAGGCAAGAAAAATAGAAGCTAAAGCCTGGAGAGGTGAGAAAGGGTCAAATGGGTGACTTGAAAAAGCTCATGTTGCTAAGGAAATGGAAAGTAGGTGAACATGTTTGTGGGTCAGCTGATGAAAACCACATAGGAAAAAGAAATCTTGTAAGTGTACAGTAAAGGAGCCTTTTAATTTAAAATGTATTTGTTTCTCTCAGGAAATTGGTGCATCAAATCTGCCCCTGCCCCCTCTTCTTACTATGAGTTCCCGAGTGGTGAGCCGAAAAGGAGAGCCCCAGTATCGGCGGCACTTTCTTACCAACAACAGTATATTCCAAGGTAAATTTCTCTTTATTTATTGTTCAAACTGTACATCTGGTGTATAGACAGTAGAGGGAGACGTTTTCTCAGTACTCAGATAAGGGCAATACTATGTTGGCGTGACATTCAGTAGCATCATGGACTATATCAAACAAGAGCCAGGACCATGCATTTCACCCTGGAGCACAAATGGATGCAGGCATGTTGTAACACTATCACTTTGATCTAAGAGTAATGAGATTTAGGGCGCTACGCTCACACATCTGTCTGACAAATCTTTGAAATGTTTTGCTGGATGTCACACCAACAGGAGACAGGACATCTGCAGTCTGATGCAACATGCGCCTACGTCTCCTTTTCCTCTAATAAACTTGTCACTCTGCAGCATGTCTACATACTGTTATAGGAACTAGAAGCAGGAAGCATGTATGCTTTGTTGGTTTGGTTCTTCTTCAACACTTGGGTAAAATTTGGACAATATGTGGTTCAAAAATATCTTATAATTATAATTTAAGAAGTGAGACCTTCAGGTTTTTTTTTTTAGTTAGAAACCCAGAACAGGTGCTCTTCAAGGAGAAGGCTCAAAGGTTAATAAAGAGTGAAGATGACCGTGCATAGTATTATTATGTATAACAAGGAATAAGAGATTTCACAGACATTATGATCATCTTGTGTAAAAACTTACCAATAGAGTTAAAAAACGGTCTAAAAAGGTCCAAGGCATTCAGTTGGAAATGAGCCCTTTGTTGGTCACATGGGATGAGCATGTTTTTGTTGCATTTAAAATATGCGTCCTTACTGTGGGCTTGCATCTCCACAAATATGACTCTTACTTGGCCTACAAGAGGACATAAAACTACTAGGGCGTAAAACTTATCTGTCTTCAAAGAGAAAGTATATTGTTTAAACCTTTTCCATGGAAACATGCAAAGCATCATTTCCAGAAGGTTGCAAACTGTTCTTAAAAAAATCCAAGATCACGGACATCATTCCATTTTATGATTGATGCTCCTGTAAATAAGTCCCATGATGTGCTCGATCAGGACCTCAGGTTTGTTTGTATGAGTAAATATGAGCTTAGAGCGCCACAGTGTAGTTATCTTTAGCATTGTTTGCCCTGACACAGAACTCAGCACTGCGCACACCCGCACCGTCAGGAAGACACCCTCTGAATTTGATATCAGTCGGGCGGTTCGGGAGTTACGCGTGGAACAGACAAACAAACAGACACACACACACACGCACGCACACACACACACACACACACACACACACACACACACACACACACACACACACACACACACACACACACACACACACACACACACACACACGTTCCTAGCATTGATAGATAGATACTGTCCCCACTCTCTTGTTGCCAATTGATTTTCTGACACTGTACCTCATTTAGCCTCATTTCCGTTTATTTTCTGCTTGGTTTTACTGTTTGGCCATGGGGCATAAATCACTGTAAGTATTTGAAGAGAGGGGGGCAGTTGACTTTGATCAAACAGGTGTGGAAGAAGCGGGTTTTACAGTTATATTGCATGCACACTGAAAAAGTCTCTCCTAGAGGACTTTAAAAGGTGATCACTAGAGTGAAACTTATTTGTAAGGTGTTTACTATTCACTGGTTTCAGCTTCCTGATATATGCAACACACAGGACTAATCCCACTGAAATAGTTTGTTTTCAGTTGTTAATCACTATGACAATGGTCATAAAGTTTAATGTGTGTATTTTTAGGCAGTTTTTATGTTTCTGGTTTGTTAATTTAAAACTTCAAGTTGAAGTTTTGAAGTTTCTCATTTAGGATAGAAGAAGAAAGTGAACAGTACTGTTTTCTAGACTTTATGCTTCTGTTCCGTCTTTCCTCACCTAAAATAATGTCACCTCTTTTTGATTGAACTTTTAATGTTCAGATCAATTGTCTGCTCTTCTAGATCGCGCTAATCGATTTGGCATCCTCTGTATGAACAGCGTTACGTAGAGCGGCTGTTCCGCCTCCACTTAATTGACACTTGTGTAATTGCGATGTCTGAATGTGTCTGAATGTGTCTGAATGTGTCTGAATGTGTATGAATGGACACTACCGCTCAAGGAATTGTCTGGGAACTACCTTAAGACCAAAGTTCCTTTGAAAATGACTGGCATGAACACGCCATGCTGAAAGACGTGCCTCTAATAAAGCCATCGTGTTAATTAAGAACACTGTCCTATGCCATGGGCTCCTGTGTGCCCATCAAAGAACTTTTTATGTTTTGTTATATTTAACGCTCCACGGGAGAATTGGCTTTGAGAGAGTAAGAGAGAGAGAGGGGGGAAGAGTAAAGTGGGTCATAGCGCGGTTTATCTGCGCATTGGGTACTTTCCTCCGCTTAGGAGAAACTCGAGGTGGCGCTGACTCTGAGAATCTATCATGTTTGTTTGGGGTGCAGTTTAATGGGTGCGGGGAAGCCCATTCAATATACTAGGTCTTATGGTATTTTCATCTCATTTTTCCGCGTGGTCGCTCCTGCAGGGCTACTCAGTGTGCGTAAAGGATAGGCTAATTATTTACCAACGTCCCGTGCGTCTGGTGGATGGAGGGGCCGTGTGCGCGCTGGAGACTGTGATGGGCTGTGGATCCTCTGTGACCAACGCGCTAAAACATAGGTGCACACGCGCATCGGCTCTAGTATTTTTGTTTTGGCACCGAAAAATGTCAACATGGCGCGCTTCAAGTGAACGTGGATTATAAGGCACCAAAGGCAGCAAAATGCTACCCAAAGCGCACGGACGGATAATATGAGACAGACGACCCATGTAATCAATGGCAGAACTTGAAGTTTGCAGAAATCTTAATCTGGAAAAGGGTAAGGATAATAAATACTTTGACTGTCTGATGTGGTGACATATAATAATGCATGCATTCCTTCACTATGCGCATTTGTTTTACTGGCACGTCCTGTGTTTTAAATTGTCTGTTTTGTTAACAACCACCAAATTACAAAGTTGTAGGCTGCATTATTAGCGATTCATAATGGGAGTCGCCCTGTCTGAATAAAATATGTTGACAGAACATCACATGTGGGAAACTGTCCCTGGTGCTGAAAATACCCCTTGGTTTTTGTCACTAGGGGGCAGAAAAGCCTATAGATGTTTTTTATACCTCTATCGTGTGTATATATTTTCAACCTTTGGTTGGTTTGCTTGAATACTCTTGAGATCTGATGTTAGTCAATAGGTACATCCCTGCCACCAAAATATATAGACTGACAGAGGTGGCTTGGATTTTAGTGGGTGAATCAACAGCTCCCTCACCCCTGAAGTTCCACACACCAAAGAGAAGGTAGACAGTGAGACGTGGCATATTTCAATCCAAGGTGGCCCAGGGGCTATTAAGAAAACCCGTTTGCTGTCTCTCATATATATATAAAAAAAAAAATCTCTTACTTTATTGTCATTTAGAAAGCAGATGGAGATGTGTCGGAATTGTCAGTCATCATCCTCTGCAGCTCACTGCTTTTCCTTTACCAACTTTGTGTCAGTGAGTGGGTTGTTTTATTGTGGAGATTTGATTAATTTTAGTAACACTTGGGCACAAAAGATGGTGTACTGACATCTCGCTTGAAGACAACTAAATAAATAAAACTGGAAAATGACACCAGATGAAATGCAAGTTTCTACTACATGAATCAGTGTGAATATCAGGTGTCACAGTGGGATAGCAGTGGCTCTAATGGAAACTGTTGTTGTGTCCTAAGGCAAGACACTTAATCGTGTTCTTGAATGTTGATACTGGTCAAAAAATGGTGTAGATTTGTTCTTGTGCTGCTGTCAAATTAAACCAGGGCAGCTGTGGCTAAAATAGTAGTTTAGCACCACTGAGTATGGCCTGAATGAATAATGCAATGTAAAGCACTGTGGATGTCTTTAAAGCCTCTATATAAATCCAATGGATTATTATTACTGCTATGATTATTTTGGTGATATTTTATTGGTATTTTTCTTTTAGGAGCTTTTTTGTCCAGGCCCTTCTCAGTTTAAACTTGGTTTATTCCTAATTTTTACTGTTGACTTGCCCCTGCCAATATGTTGGAATACTGAGAGACAAATGTTGATAATTGCAATTTTCGACATCCAACATAGTTATGTTTCCTCTTTATTAGCCCTAGTCTACACTGGTAACGGATGTTTTGCTGTATAAACTGGCAAAAAGCAAAAGCAAATCTGGCTCTTCACTTATAAAAATCTATAAAGTAAAACTGCCTTGAAGACCTACTTTATCATAAAGCACCAGCTGGCCAAAGTGCATATAGCAGACTCTATACCTGTTCATTTGTGCCTATGTGTGTGAGCGAGAGGGGAGGAAAAGCAAATTACCCATAACCACAGCTTTTATTTCCTCTCCTTGTATCCTCTTGACAGCTTGGTACTCTCACTGACGTAGCCCCACTTTGTCGTGATTGGAATAAGTAGACAGACCATATAATTTAGCCTGGGTGAAATGGTGGATGGCTACACTATGCTGCTGAAGATACTACAGTATCCTAGTTTACGTGCTTTGAGCCCAGAGCAGTGGAAGCTGCTGGATGTGCACACTGTTGTTTCTCTCACATGCACAGCCTTCTTTGATGTGAGTATTGAGCAGCAGCACTCAGGGAGCTCCTCACAGCAGCACAGCTGAATGCATTATTCTGGTCATGGGTTTATTTTTATTCACATGGAGCTCTCACCCTGGGCCTTAGGAAACCCTCAAAGATATTTGGTGACTTGTTACAGCCATGAGTGCTCTTAATTAGACCACCTTTAGCTCTGAGATTTCCTAGAGTTTTCTTTAATATGCTTCTTATTTTTATGAAACTTAAAATTTGGCTTTTTAATATGTAATAGAGAAGAAAAATAACTTTCTGTTCATTTTTTTTTCTTACAGCAAATTAGTTATCTTTTGGTATACAAAGATTTGTCTGCGTTAAGCTTCAGTGCGCTTCTGGAAGTAATTTACCTTTATTCAAGCTTGGGTCTAGTGACTCTTTTGGTCTTTGTTAAATTTTCACTATCATCTCATGACCATAATATAAATGTACTAGGCATACGGTTTTACTCTAGTCTGTAAATTCTTGAAGCTTGAAAAATGGTAAAATAATGAAACATCACCATAATTGACTAATTTATTTGGGACATTTCATATATTTCTACCTTTAGTTACCTTTTCTCTTTCACACAGATCTTAATGTTTGTTTCTACCATAAATACAAGCAATGGACTCATAAAGCAATAACTGGGAAGTGGGAAGAGGGAGCTTTTAGCAAAACCTTTTGGCTCTAACTCTGTCAGTGGGAACAGGATATATCCTCTGTTTGGTTTCTTTCATGGTCAGGCTTTTATATGCCATAAAAAATAATGTGTGAAGTGTAACAGAAAGAGTTTAGTATATGTGTATTAATACGTATTATGAATGACAGTAATATATCTACACATTTTGTATAATAGTTTTTGAGGCAGTTGACATCTTGAGAGTAAGACTTAGGGATTTTTTGAAATATATTAGACAGGGCACAGAGGTTAGGATAGGGCTGTGAGGCCACAAATATGTATTTAGGTTCATGAACAGGAACGGAAAATTCAGTCCTTATTAAGCAAAATATGCACATTTTTATTACATTCCTCCTCTAAATCTTCTCCAAGCTACGTGTTATTTCTGCCACCACATTCAGTGGTAGACCCAAGGCTGGTCATTGACAAAAGGCCCAAGCTGATCATTGACAATTTAAAATGATGAGATCACTATTCTGTTAAAATTTGAAATTGAAATTTGCATTTCTTGTCGAAGGCCAAGAGAAGGAATGACCATGGAGGGGGTGGATGTGGCCTAGTGAAAGACATTTAGCAGAACATTCTCTGCGAATGATGAAAAGAAATAAGAAGTACAACACACCTTTCTTCTTTTATTCATAGAGGGGTTAATCTAAGCATGTTGTATTTTAAAGGCACGTGTCCCACTGTGGATAGGAGTAATTTCCACAAGCATTTTTCTGGATGTCATCATCTATCTCTACACAGTGTGTCTGAATAATTAAATTTAAACCGTTTGAATGTCCTCAGAGAAACTGTAGGGAATGGGTGGGAAGAGGGTGATGTAACTGAGAGTTTAGGGGGAGCTTTGATGGATTACATGAGGTGAAAAAGGTTGTCTGTGGTTCTTCTGCTGTCTGGCTGTGGCTTGGGCCATGGCATTACATACATAATTTTAAAAATGAGACCTGTGTGTTTTTTAATATTTTAATATTTTTCAAGCCCAAGGCCTTCTACAGAATACACTTACTATACTATAGTTATTCTCTATTGTAAATTCTTATAATCTGAAATA
>JACN01150806.1:0-11548 GCA_000787155.1 Scartelaos histophorus
AAAAACAAAATCTCGCCAAGTTATGATTTCTTGAATTAAGAAAATTGTATCATGATTTGAGTAAATTTCACTAAAATGACTAAAAGACTTTTTGTACTTAAAATATGAAAATACACCTCGCTACACTTAAGATAAATTAAAAAAATGACAACTTTTTGCACTTAAAATAAAAAACGAAATTGAATGTTGCTTGAATTAAGAAAAACACACTTATTCCATTGGTCGATCATTTTATTTGTCAAGTTGAATCGACTAAAATAAAGTAAAATCTTCTTAATTTAAGTCATTTTAACTTACCTAGATATTTTTTTTCTGTTTTTTTTTAAGTTTGCCCCTAAACAAAGCCACTGTCAACTGAATCTGGAATTTTCTTTTCAAACTGAAATTACAAATCTAACCACAATCCTGTTTTTTAATGTTTGGCAAATATAAAATCAGAACTTTGTCAGTGGAGTTAATTGTTTCCTATTATCAATATTACAGATTATGATAAAAAAATGTAAAAAAAATAATCGTAGTAATAGTCGTACTTTGATCCAGACTCAAAAATGCACCTGTAAATACCTCTTCATAACAAAAACAGCGGCACTATTAAAAAAATGTCCCATTTTCATCAATATTACACTTTTTATTGTTAAATTATCTCAATCTAGAAGCCTCCAGTTACCATATTTCAACATCTATTTAGTCGATAATGTATTTCACACTGCAAAAAAATCTAGCCAAGTTGAGATGATTTGAATTCAGAAAGTTTTATCACGATTTTATTTGAAAGTTTTTAATTTAAGTCATTTTATGTAGTTTTTTGCCTTGTAAAAACGTTCAAAAATCGCACCGCTGAGTTTCAGATGATCAAAACGTTCTATAGGCCGATATTATTTAATGCAGATGTGGGGCTGCTAAAGTTAATGACATGACATTTATTGCATATAGACTTACATACAAATGGTTTTAAACACACATACACACAATCATATGAACAAATATTACAAAACATATGGTTAATTAATAGATTTGTATTATTTTTTGGTTGTTTTTGGATGTGATGATAACATAGTCCCAGGGTTAAACAAAAACACGCATCAGATCAGCGTTTTTTGACTTTACTCTTGTGTTTTTCCACCCTTGACTCATTTCGCATACAAATGGTTTTACGCATACATACACACAATCATATGAACAAATATTACAAAACATATGGTTAATTAATAGATTTGTATTATTTTTTGGTTGTTTTTGGATGTGATGATAACATAGTCCCAGGGTTAAACAAAAACACGCATCAGATCAGCGTTTTTTGACTTTACTCTTGTGTTTTTCCACCCTTGACTCATTTCGTTTCTTTCCAACGATCTGTTTTCGATTTACGTCCAATAAGGGAACCATTTTTACACGGCATATTAGAGCGTTATAGGTTCATTCTCCTTGATTAATGGTGGAACTATTCATCAACTATTGATGGTTTTCAGATTTGAGAATGTGATGATGTCGTGCTCCCAGATTGTCCCACAGAAACAGTTTTCACATTGAATTACATTGTACTTTTACTTTGGGCTGATAAATACAAAGCATAAATGCACAAATGTTGAATCTGATCATTTCTATTATTGATCAGAGCAAAGAACTCGCAGTTTTACAATAAAATTCTGCATTCCGACCATATTAATACGAGCTGACCCCATCTGTATTACATAATGTTGGACTATACAGTGTTATTATGTCATCTGAACTGCTTGTTTATTTGGAAAAACTGCCCCTTACCCCCATCTGGGAGAACAACATCACCACAATCTAGAATAATATGAAAACTACAGTCGACTACAAAAAGAATCCTGAGCCGTTACACCACTATTCAATAAGAATGAACCTGTAACACTCCAGAATGAGCAAGAAAAGGGAATAAAAGATAAAAAAACTGCAAGAGACGCTGCAGTGAGGCTGTGTAAAATTGTTCTTGTAATTGAAAACAGGTCATTGTTAAAAAATGAAAGTCACACAAGTCTGACATGAAGAAAAACAAGCTGAAGTGAAATAACACTGATCTGACGTCTGTTTTTGTTTAACCTTAAATGATAGAGCAGAGCTTCAGTTCATGGTGTTATTAGGGCTGGGAGTCCAGGTCCCCCAAATATGACACGTGATACAGGCCCATAGCTCACACAATGTGGGGAATTGGTTTCCTGCAGTACTGTAGATCACATTTTGAAATAAACAATTCCCTTTTAAAGTAAAGAACTGCAGAAATAGTCATGACAAAAATCAACACAGTAAATACTGCCCCTACATAAAAACATGGTCTTTATAAAATAATTGTTTACTGATTCAGTAGTTGTGTTTTGACACTGCAGCATCAAATAAAATCTGATCAAAAGTGATTATTTGGTCACATCTGTAATCAGAATGTTCCAGTCAAACATGAGTCGATCTGAGCTGAAGGAGAAGCCGAGTCAGAAAATGAGCCATGAACAAGGAGAAATGTTTTTTTTGTTGTTTTTTTTTTAAATTATTATTTTTAAGTCTAAACTACAGGCCTGGGCTGTTTTAAACCATCGTATGTTTTGATTTAAATGCTTCATGTTATTTGGCCTTTTACACTAGATTATTGAGCAGTTTTCTACTGTACAGCGGCAGCGCTAAACTAATGAGCGAAATGATGCATTTTACTGAAAAAAGACACATCCACAGTGATATGCCCCACACACCCAGACACCCAGAGCCACACATGGGCCAACAAATCAAACTATTGGCCAGTGTATCTTCGCCTCTTCCCGTGTCCTCAGGCCGCAGCGGCAGGACGCGCTCCGCGGGCCTCAGCGCGTGAGTCAAAGCCATGTGATGTGTTTTAGTCAAAGCTTTTAGTGCTGCACATATGTGACCGAGCAGCTGGGGCCATGGCCAAATGCGGCCTGTTTGCCATGTTCAGTGTGGAGCTTTGGGGCCAGAGCGGCGCACAGAGCGGCACCTGCGCGCACACTGCCGCCGCCACACGGTGCGCTGCTCACGGCACAAGAGCGCGTCATGGCCGCTCCTGCACCTCCATTTGGCACAACGTGTTGAACGTGTAGGTCTCATCACAATGGCCACTGTCATTATGAAGACAGTGCAGCGGAACTAGGGGCCATTCTGTTCTTCCTCATGCATCACAGTAAAAATAACACTCGTGTGTGTTGAGAGTGCGATGAAAGCGGAGGATTTACTGCGCGATGCTCCGCGTAGATAAAGCACATCTCAGGGGAACTTCACACACGAGTGTCCGTCACGGCCCCTCGCGGCGGCGCGCCCCGGGCCGCGCAAAAGGACGCGACTCCTGTGATAGCGCGAGAAAAAGCCCCGAGTCCTGCAGGCGTGTTTACAAAAGACGTGTCCGATGGAAATGAGCGCGTAATCTTCCTCTGCAGATGTGGAGCCTGTCCGCTCTGCCACAGCCCACTGGCCTATTTGATTTTTATCATAAGCAAAACAGTGGTTTAATTTTACACGCTCCTTTTAATGTTTTCACATGACTCTAAATAAATAGGCCCATTGGCCTATCCATGTGCACAAATAGAGCCACAAGTTTCCCCATATACCGCCGCTAATAATTTCCCAAAATGTCAGCGAAGTGACTAGAATAAATAAGCATGACTATTCGGGGAATGCAAACAACTTTATGAGCACATTTCTCTTGGGCTGGGATGACTACAGTGGCTTTGACCATGGGCCTAACATAAAGAAGAGCCTATTATCCGCATTAGCCCGTGTGCAGGACATGTGCGGGCTTCTTCATGTTATACATTTTACAGCACAGTCTTGTGACACGCATATCGCTGTGAAGAAAAGCTCAGGCTATAATGTCTCTCCTCTTAAAACAGAGGGAAAACTTTCTGTTCTTTATGCAGCGACACGCCTTTGTCTCGTTAGGGCTTCCCCACAAACGGCGCACTCTTCATGTTATGCCTGAGTGTCGTGGACGCGTAAATCTGCAGAAATGAGTGAAGTTTGATGTATGGGTGTGTGGTACGTGTGTGTATGTGTGTGGTGTGTGTGTGGTGTGTGTGTATGTGTGTGTGTGTGTGTGTGTGTGTGTGTGTGTGTGTCATGGGGCAGGCCTGGTGTGCGTTTTGAAAAACATGCAGCCCAGACCTGCAGCTCTGTACACTGTACTCACTCTGAGACACTCCACTTTTTAGACTTTTCTCAAGTTGCTGTTGGCGCAGGCCTGCTCCATTAGTGCGGACAGCGTGTCTCTGATAGTCTGGGGCTTTTATAGTCTGACACTTTTCACATTTAGGTTCTCGGGCTCATGTTGGATATTGACTCTGTAACTTTTTTTTTCAAAAAACACTGACCTCGCTTTTTTTTTTTTTTTTTTTTTTTGAATAATTTTTAATAATGTATTTGCCGAGTTGTTACAACTTCTCGTCTAAGTCTGACTTCGGCTCCATAGCGCAGGCTTCGACTCTCCTGGACCATGGCAACATTTCCGCCAGAAGATTGTCTGAGTACAAGAGTTACTGGCCTCACGGCTCTCCGGGCAAATGGAGCGTGTATCAGCCGCACCACAGCGCTCCCCCGGTGCCTCAGCCCTGCTTTAGCTCTTCCGCAGACGCGGTGTATCACCGGGAGCAGCTCTACGCGCCCCCGGCCTTCCACGCGCAGGTATTTACCGGAGACACGCACGGCTTCCCCGGGAGCCTCCGTGCGCCAGGCCCGGACGCACCGCTCTACCTCAAGGCTGCGAGCAAGAATAAGGTTTTACCGTCTGCATTTGACCCGTTTTTTGATTATTCCGAGGAGGGGGAGGTCAAAACCGAAACCAGTAAACACACAGAGAAGGAGAGCGGCCAGACGAGCAGCGACTGGACGAACTGTCAGAGCAGCGAGAGCGCGGAGGAGAAAGAGGCTCCAGAGCGAGAGAAAGAGCACGGAGAGGAGCACGGGGGCCCCAGTGAGTACTCTGCACGTGCACTACACACAGAGGCTTGAAGTACACGGAGAGGCTCTAAGTACACGGACACATGTGACCGTAACCTACAGAATTACCTGCAGTATTGCAGTATTGCAGTACTGTGAGAGATCGCGCCCACAGCGCGTCCACAGGCCGCCTTCATGTTTGTTTACATTACAGAGACTCCACAAGAACTCACGGATCAACCGTGTTTCTTAAAATCGCTTAAGAGAAGGACTAAGACTCAGTGTTCTTGCCTCAGGATGTAAAATAACAAAAAGCATCAAGAGCACAAAGTGTATTTGATGTAAAAGGCGCCAGGGGAAGGGCCCAGTAGCGTCAGGCTCAGAGTCTGGAGGGACTGACACTGTATTTATTAAAATGTAAAATGAGGGAGTTTTTGTGTATATTTTGGTGCATTTATGTTTGTAAATCCTCCTCTGCATTGTTATATTCTGTGTTGGGAAGAATACTTTAAAAATGTTTAGCACAATACTGAAACCTGCATGAAAATACATTTGATGATGTTTTGCATCTCATGGTCCAATAACTGCACATATATGTGTATGTTCTGGACATACTTAGATTCACTCTGAGATGTGTTATATTCTAGTGTCAGTACAGATAACACACCATTCAAAGAGCTTCATATGTGTTTCTCTGTATATTTATTCATTACAAATTAAAGAATTAGCTCAAATATTCAGTACATTATAAGAACTGTGTTTTCTAAAGCTGTTTTTAAAACTCTAATCATGCAGTTGGAAGCCTGACTCTAGTATAAAGTATCGCCATGTTTCCTTTGATTTTAGTAACGTTCTGAATATCACCTAATACACAGCAAATATACCTGAGTACAATTACTGTAGTATTCTGAGCCGTATTTTTGGTACATGTATTAAGTTACTTCCCAACACCGGCCGTTTTGACCTTGAGACCTTTTCCCTGAGTTAAAACCCAGTCCCGGGCTCATTATTCCTCTGAAGAACGTTTGAGATGAAACGTGTTCTAATGGCCGCTCCTTGTGTTTTACAGCAAAACCCTGCGTGAGGAAAAAGCGCTGCCCTTACTCCAAGCAGCAGATCCGAGAGCTGGAGCGGGAGTTTCTCTGTAACGTCTACATCAACAAAGAACGGCGAGTCCAGCTGTCCCAACGCCTCCGCCTCACAGACCGGTCAGTCCTCGGCGCAAAAACCCAGAAAACTCAACATCTGGGAAAGCTAAAACCACTTCACTTCACGACTTTATTTGCGTAGATTCAACTTGACGAGTAAAACGATCCGCACGGCAAAAACTGAAGGGTTAAAATGTCAGGATAAGCTGTTCTTTAATACAAAAAGTCTTATGAGGTTAGTAAATTCAACTTCCAATAGTGTTAATTTGGCGCTTTCCACTCACCACTTCAAACTCCTGCAACACAACACCAGTTTAAACCAGTTTTGTGCATAAATTCATTAAAAAACTAAAATAAAGTGTAAAAATAAAACATCTCGGTGTGTCGTTTAGCTAAATCAGGATAACTCTACACAGTGTTATCTGTTTACGCTCAAAACATGAATATAACTCTTGATTTTGGGGTTAAACTGGCACTTTGGTTCAGCGTTACTTAATGAACATTTAAAAAAATATTAAATTAAATAGATTAGACTCATATAAACCCTGAGAAAATGTGCAAATTGATTCAGTGAGAGTGAATTTTAACTCTCACTTTTTGCTTTTTTGCGTTTTTCTTAATTCAAGCAACATTCGATTTTGTTTCTTATTTTGAGATGTTCTTTTTCTTACGTCTAGCAAGGAGTATTTTGATATTTTTAGCACAAAAAGTCTGATTCCATGGGGAGATTATTTTACTTGTGAAATTGACTTACGAAATTTGCTCAAATCATGATAAAAACTTTCTTAATTCAAGTCTAGATTTTCGCTAGATTTTGTTTTTGCAGTGTTGCGTTTTAAGAGAGAAACCAAAGGCTGGTCATAGTGTGTGTGTGTGTGTGTGTGTGTGTGTGTGTGTGTGTGTGTGTGTGTGTGTGTGTGCGTGCTTGTATCACACCTGGGCAGATAACCTGATAACAGACTTGAGGTTAGACGAAGGTCAAACAGGTCCAGGCTTTGATCAAACTCACAAAGCTTTTCCACGGGGCGTTTGAACTTACACCAAAAATCTCTCCCGTTTTCACTTCTCGACACAAAAATCTCACAATCTGCGCACAAAAACTCAAATCGAGACATTGAGATGACTTGAATTAAGAAGGTTTTATCATGATTTCATAATAATTCCCCACATACCAGTAGAACCTCTGACCCTCATGGAACCAAATCATTTTTTTCACAAATCCTGAGTTATTCTGCATGTTTTTTGTACTTAAAGTGTCAAATGTTCATGTGGTGCGAACTTATTTAAAACGACTCTAAATCTAATCACATTTATTTTCATCCTTTTTTGACATATTTTCTGTTTTTAGTCCAACATGAAATTTCAGCTTTCTTGAATTAAGAAGGTTTTATCATGATTTGGGTAAATTTTTATCTACCAGTAGAAGAAGACTTTTTGTTGCTAAATTATGAAAATACATCTTGCTACATGTAAAATAAGAAAATAACAAGTCTTTGCAGTTAAAATAAGACACAAAATTGAGCGTTGCTTCAGTTAATTCCATTGTTAGATCATTTTTTAAGCTGAATCTACTCAAGTAATGTGAAATACGCTTTTTAACTTACTGAAATATTGCTTTTTGCACCGAGAGTTATTTAAATTCATGTGTGTCTGTGCTTTCGTCTGATCCTGTGTTGTTTCGCAGACAGGTGAAGATCTGGTTTCAGAATCGAAGGATGAAAGAAAAGAAACTGAAGCGGGAGAGGCTGCAGTACTACACAGGGTACCACCTGTTCTGATGGACCAACACCAGAGCCGTGGGCTTAGCACATGCGCCCGTTATAGAAGCAGGGTCTCCGCTGTGTCCGAACTCCACATTTCAGCACTTAAACACAGAAGTATCACATCCTCGTTTGACGTTCTCGATGCTTTAACTGTTTCTTTTTGTTTTAAACGTGTAATTCAGCGTGCGGTGTGATATTTTTCAACACTTTATTCCTCCAGTCGTGATGTAAATGGGTCAATGACGTGACGCGTGTCCAAGTGCAATTTCTTCACTTAAAAATGTTAAAATTTCATAATAATTCCCCACATACCAGCAGAACCTCTGACCCTCATGGAACCAGATCATTTTTTTTCACAAATCCTGAGTTATTCTGCATGTTTTTGTCCTTAAAGTGTCAAATGTTCATGTGGTGCGACCGTCCGCCCTTAACTCATGATTTTGAAACTTATTTAAAACGACTTTAAATCTAATCACATTTATTTTCATCCTTTTTTGACATATTTTCTGTTTTTAGTCCAACATGAAATTTCAGCTTTCTTGAATTTCTTGATATTTCCCCCATAATATTCAAACAAATATTCGAGCGTGTCCATTTTTTCCAATACACAGCAAAAAGTGGAGTATTAAAACCGACTTTCACTGGATCAATTTAAACATTTTCTCAGGGTTTATATGAGTCTAATCTGTTCTAGAGTTAATTTAACATTAAGTAAAACTGGACCAAAGTTGCTGTTTAACTCCAAAATCAAGAGTTAAATTAACATTTTAAAGATAAACTATTTCAAAAATGCACTTTGTACGTTTAGTCTGATTTAACTAAACAAAAACATATCTTAGTTTTTTTTGTTACTTTATTTTTAGTTAATTTAAGATGAAACTATGTATAAAACTGGTTCAAACTGGTCTTTTCTCACGGGAGTTTGAAGTGGCGGGTGGGAGGGGCCAAATTAACACTAAGGGGAGTTGAATTAACTTCAACCATATCAACTTTGGAAAAAAACCCCAACTCAAACCCGCATTTAACTCTCAAATAGTTAAAATAACCCTCCAGTTTTTGCTGTGTATCATGTTTTTATGTTTTCAAATCTCAATCTCATGTTCATATGACTCAGAACTTAGACTAAAATCCCAACCACGTTTTAAAAAATCAAACTATTTTAAGGACATTTTTTAAAGTCGCAAATTCATTTACATAAAAAACAGTAAAAATGCGAAATCTAAATGTCAAACGTAGATTTATCCAGACCCGACGTTGTAAATATGTGACAAAGTTCAACAGAAACTACATTTTAAAGTTGAAAATCTTCATACGTCATTGACCCGAGTGTAAAACCTGAGCTGACGCGACCCCTGCTGCTGCTGCCTCTGGATTACACACTCGCTACTTTAAGGCTTTAAGGCCGATTATGGCACTATTTCTGTTCAAAGCACAAATCCTGAAGAAAAAAAACACAAAAAAGACGCGAAATACAATCAAGTGACTTTCTTTTTCGCCACGATGAGACAATCCCGTGTTCCTGTTGATTTTAGTGTCTCATATTTGAAGAATTCTGCTGCAAATTGGACTATTCTGTTTATACTTTATACATTTTCATTTTCTCTTCTATTGGGAATGAACCGGACGCCCTCCCCAAATCCACATCACCAAAATACGTCTCGTTTTTGGCTGTTTTTGCATATTAACTTTGTATTTCTAATGTTTACATAAAAGTCTATTGAAGCACTTAAAGACAAGCACAGACAATCATTTTGGATTTGGCGATTTTCTGTTACGTAATTCTGTTTTTTATATTATTATCTAAATGTAAAAATACACACAAGAAAAAAATATTTGTGACTCCTGTTTTTTTTAATCCATCTGTGTCATTTATTGTATTTTTTTTTAATTTCATTTCAAAAGACGACCCATAATAATACAAATTAAAAAAATACATAATTCAATGATTTTTACAGCTAAAAAAAGTCAAAATTCTCAGATCATTCATAAAAAAAAAAAAAAAAATCAAATCAAATTAATAGACTTATATTATTTAATTTGTTTCATAAAATCAGTGGGAACTTATATTATTTAATTTGTTTCATAAAATCAGTGGGATCAGTTAATATTAATAATCTGCAGTGCTGCATCGTAATGAAGTAAAAGTATAAAGTATTGTATTTAAGTATACATTTGACTTTATATGTGTATTTTACATGGATACTTTTTACTTTTACTTTACTACAATTCAGAGCAGGTATCTGTACTTTATACTCCACTACATTTTTGAACAGAAGTGAAAAGTAGAAGTATTTTTTATATTATTTTGAGACCTGCTGAAAGGTTGAGGGTTTTATTTTTTAACACGTTCACAGTTTGAGTAAATAAAAATATACAAATAAAAACAGATACAAAAAACTAACTATTTCATTGTTTCTTTAATTGTTTCAAAATAATTACATTTGAAGCCTTATAAATCTGCATGAAATACTTTTACTTTTTACTCTTTAAATACATTTTTAAACATGTACTTCATTAATTCATTTATTTCGATAATAGATTGTTTTTTGTATAGCATAATTTGTACAAAGTAATATACAGTATTTTTTGTATATTGCTGAGATTTTTACTATATTTCTATATATTTTTAACTTGTATATACAATTCATATAATTATGCCTTGTTTGACACTTGTCCCTTGCTTTTTCTGCTACTTATTTAGGAGATGTTTTAGATTTTTCTTTCTCTCCCAAATAATTTCCCTTGTGGATTAATAAAGCTGGTCTAAGTCTAATTCAAAATCCTTTACAGACTAAGAAATATATTAAAATACAAACAAAACAAAACATAAATCATTAATAATTAAAACAGAAAAGGGAAAAATGTGGAGTAGAACCTTTCAGTCATATGCACAGCTAAACATACTTTTACTTACTTGAGTAGTTTTTGCTCCAGTATCTGCACTTTTACTTACAAAGCTAAGTCCTTCTTCCACCAGTGTTTCTGAATTTCACATTTTTCTCATGTTCTCAGATAGAATGGCATTTTGGGGTTTTTTTTCCTGGTATTTTGGAATCCTGAGTTCCGACCCAGACTTTGAACAACATCAAACCAGACTGCAGGAGGAGTCCAAGGCTGTAAATGAACCTTGAACCGGAGAGCCCCCACAACAGAGCGTCACAAGTGCCATTTCCTCTGCTTTATGCCTTTATGGGGGCAATAGAGACAGTCTGTAGAGATGGTCTGTGCCTCTGCTCTTTGTCTCCTGCATCTGTGGAGCGCGTAAAGATCCACAAGAGCTCCACACACATGAAAGACCAGATTGTGTTTCTGCGACCAGAGAAAAGCACCCAGCCTAATGGCCACAATAAAGCAGCAACGCACACTCGAGCACAGATCCTCCGACAGCGGCTCTGCTAAAGCCCCGACTCTGCTCCTGCTGCAATCTCCCAGGCTTCAGGTCTGAGAGCAGCAACCAGGACTCCTGCAGAACTATCTGAAAGATTTGGATTTATAAATATTTTATATTATAAATATATATCTTTTATTATTATTTTTAAACACAATGTCCAATTTATTTGTTATATTTTGTGCTTTTCAGTTTTCAAGAAGATTATCCAGTTGATGTTCTGTTTTATGACCTGATAATACGACATTAGTTTTGACCATCTGACTTGTTTTACTTATAATATAATTATCCATATTGTTTATAAATGTTTCCATATTACTGTAGCAAAGGGAACATTCTCTATAAACATGATCATA
>JACN01000922.1:0-20477 GCA_000787155.1 Scartelaos histophorus
AAAGAGAAGTTCAAGTTTTGTCACTTTAAATCCACTCCAAACTGTCCCAAAAGAAAGGATTTACAGGAAGCAAGATGAAAATTGGGGCAATAACTTTACAATAATGGTTTTAATGTAAAAGTGTTTTTTGGTATTTAGTAATCATATTTTATACATTGTGTTCTTTGTGAACCCCAATATTGATATGAAACGACTTAATAGAATTAGAAAAATTAGGAACAGGTCCATTGACTTCCTGTTCAAAACTGCACTTCCTATTCTTTATTTCTGTCATTTTAATAATACACCATAAATCCAAAATAAGGATGTCACGATGTCAATTGTTTTGGCAATTTTAATTTTTTTGAATTGATGACTTGAATTGATTTAGGTTCACTTTGTAAGAGTGGTTCTTTGAATTGCTATTTTGTTATTCTTACACTTCGACTGTGACCTGTACAATCACAATTAACCTGGTTAGTACTTGGTTGAGAGGCTGCTGGGAATATCAGGCAACAGATGGGGAAGCCGTCATTTTGTCCTTACCCAGCACGAATTGTGTGCGTGCGTGTTTATCTGTGTGTGTGAGTGCTGTAAGTTATAATGTTGTTATTTCAAAAACATAACCAGAGTTGTGTTTTGTTTCATTAAAACATGTTTGGAGACGTAGATAGACAAATAATAAAGGTTTACTCAAAGGTCAAAATGCTCTGTTCCACCTTGTGATGTCATGTAGTGGTAGTTTTCAAATTAACAGCTACTCTTTACTCTTAGTTAAGAGGAGATTAGCACCTCCAAGGATGAAATTATGCAAATGATTCTGATGCATGGAGTTTGAAACAAGGAGGTGGAACAATGTGTTTTGTTTGAGAGAAGAACTCCTAAATATCCAGGGTCTGTGTGTTAAACATGTGTGAATGAAACAAAACACAACTCCAGGTTTGTTGTTGACGAGGAAACATTCTAACATATAACAAATAGTGTAATATGGGCCCTTTAATTGAATTCATTTCCAGCAGTGTTCCTTTAATTCTTTTGAGCAGTATAAGCCATGCTGATGTGAATTATAGGATGGCAATATTTGAACAAAAAATTTAAAAAATGTATTTATACTTGCATTGTCCATACATGTTTGTGCTTATACCTTTTTGTTTTTGCTGAAAGAGTCCTGCTACCAGACACTTGGCAGATTCAATAGTCCTCCAAATATTAGTAGAACGAACACTAAAAAGGGAAAATGAGCAAAAATATTTACATTTGGTTGAGTGGTGAATTGATAGTATAATGTGTGTTACATTTAGGCCTGTCACAATAACAAATTGTGCTATATATTGTAGAAATAAATATAGACTATAAACAATCATTTGAAACCAAACTGTAAAGCAGAATTAATCCAAAAACTATTTTAAATGCACAACATTCTAAATATAATCTGCAACAAATAAATAGCAAAATGCAACATTTAAGTAGTTTGTTTGTGTTTATAATGAGTCATAGAGGTTCATAATTCAAACTTCAACAGCTCAAATCTTATTGTAAAACAGATAAATAACCAAAATGTACAAACTCGTACAAGGAAGAAGTACCAACGATAAACACAGACCCCCAAAAAGTATGTTACGTGTTCAATATATATGGTAATTATTCTGACAGGCCTATTATACTACTACTGAGAACACTTACTAGACTTCAGCTGGACTAAATGCAGTAGAGAGAAAGGGGCTGTCTTCAATGTATCTCTGCCTCAGCCTTTTACCCAGTTCATACAGCTGCTGCATGCCCAGTGTGGTCAGCTGACCGGCGAATGAGCCGCCCTGGCAAATAAACACAACGTAACCATTAGGTCATTATTAGATTACGTTCTTAGTCAAACACACACACACAGACACACACAGAACTGTGGAGCAGAAACATGTGGTCCATACAGCAATAGTCTATGTTGTAGGATTTACATTTACCGTTTAATCTAATAAACAAAACCTTGTATGGAAGCAACAACAGCATACAATGCAAGTAAATGTAGGCATCTTAACTTAATACACAGAGTTGCATCACAATGGTTTACTCACTGAAGCCTTGTTAATGTTAATTTGTGGCCACTAGATGGAGCTATAATTCATGCGTCTACATTTGCCTAGACTGCAGTCTACTACATTTGCTGAGCCTGAACGAATGTGATGTCAGCTTCGAAAACATCATATAAATACAAGAACAATTGAAAGGTTTGTAAGATAGAGAAATAATTCAATTATTGCATTACAAGTGACTGAAAACTTTAAAGTCTAATTCATTACAAATCACTTTTCTCTTAAAGTTTTGTTACCTCTGTAAAACAAAACACACCTACTCACGCTCAAGACATTTTTCCGATAGTCTTCTTCCAAAGGAGCATAAGGTCTGGGGCCGCCGTTGAGATCTGTTACAACAAAGTCAATGTGGGTGTGTGGGGGAGGCTCCAGAAGAGTTGGTACCCACTGAGCCTTTAAAACATATAAGTATCATGGGTTAACCTCCTAATATTGGTCATATTTAACATAACACAAATAAATGTACCTCCATAACATTAGGAATAGTCTTCAGTGGGGTCCGTGCACCATGTCGAAACAAGACTTGAACCAGTTGAAGTTCATAAGGAGAGGTGGGGTCACTGTCCGAAGTGCTGCATGTTCTACTTGGACTGGACTCTTTTGTTTTCTGTGACCACAGAATAGAGCCAAATGCAGTAGAAACCGATCCAACGATGCCAACATTCACCCAAAGTCTTTGCATGGCTATAAGTAAGATTTAAAGCACACATGGTAAAAATGGTTACACATCACAATTCTGCAATCATATTTCATAGAATACAATGTTATTATTATATCTCCCAATACTCCAGCAGTGCATTTTACTTCAAAAATGTGACTTTCTCATAATCTCTGATAGCTGAAGCTTATCAAGTGACAACAAAGGCCTTTTATAGACAATAAAAGGATTGCCACATATTCCTTTTCTAACTCTCAGACATGAGGCAATATTGAATGCCAAATCGGATCACCGGGTTACTTCTTATAAAGCGAAATATAAGCAAAGAAAAAAAACTACTAGTACAACAAATTTTACACTAGCAATAAAATATCAAAGCTTCTTGTAATGCACAGTGGTAAATAGTACAGTTTAATACGTCAGATGACAATAAAGTAATACAAAAGAGTTGATTTTTTTATTTTTTTTTTTATTTTTTTTTTAGCACAGACTGTATATAAAACTATTCTTTATACAGTATTGGCCATTCAGAACAGTACGTCTCCTGCAGCTTTGACACACGGCTCACCTTTAAATAACCAGCCAAGCGAACCAGATTCCACAACTTTTCTTTAGGTTAAATTTCTTTGTATATACAAATATATATATGATCTGTAACTAGGCGTGACATAAGACAAAATATCAACTTACTTTTCATTTGGAAGAGAGACGAGCTGTGTTCAGCATTCACTTGTACGCGAACTCCTGCTTCATACAACCGAAACCGGTTTTGCAACGCAGAGCATCATGGGATCTGTAGTCACATTTACGTCTTATTTTATCGGAAGAAGAACAGTAAAAACTTCATTTCCCAAAAGCACCATAACATTTCTTCCTCTACAGTTTATGCGCCAGCTGCTGCTCCGAGCTGCACACTGCCGCCCTCTACCACGATCATGCCTATGTACATTTTACAAAATACTTCAGTCTGAAACTGAACTAAATTAGACTTTCTGCACGGAACTGAGTATTTTAAATTGCTGGCACATATCTGGTATGTAGTGTTTAAGTATATGGTGTTTTCTTTATGTATCTTTGAAATGCTGGCAACCAGTTTATTTAACCATATCACAGCACATGTTCTCAACAGTTCTTAAAGCTAATTTTCGATTAAATTTACTTCAGAAACACGCCAAGGGAAACGGCTTAAAATGTAATTCTTTATTCATATATACTGATGTGAATTGTTTTGTTTACTCCACTGCCACGTGAAATCGAGGGAACATAAATGCACAAGACACGGTGATTTGTCACAATCCAACAAGAAACAATAATAAGAAATAAAATAAATCAGTAACCTGAATGAATATATAAATACACAGTTTGACATAAGTGAACCATACACACATAGCTAACCGTTTATTATTTACACATAAAAATGTATACGGAGAAGTGCAACGTTGCCACCTAGTGGCCAAGTCAGCCATCAAACATTCTGCCATTGAATGTGTTATAAAATATGACATTTTTAACCACCTTTTTCACACGATTCTCGTCATCATTTGCTGTGCTCCGGTTGAAAATGTTTATCACATGTTTATTATTGCCCTTGGTGAATAGGAATGCTTTTATAAAAAATATATTGCATAGTGTTTAAAGGCACTGTCATGAGTATTGTATTGCAAAATTTAACAAACAAATCTCTTAATGAGTCATATACATATAGTGCAGTTTTTGGGATGCCATTCCCTCTATTCACTCTAAATTTGTTGACCTTGTTTTAACACTTTAATGGTTATGTGCAATTATCTGAGAACATCTCACCCTGTTAAGTAGTTTTGCAGTTCGTTTTTTCAAGCATTAGAACATTTTACAAAACATATATTCTAAAATATTTCATATCACTCACAGTCAGTCAAATCCAGCATTTTGTCATTGAAACCCTCTTGTGCTTTATATTTTCACAGTGAGTCTAGACAGCTAAGTCATCTTGGCGGGCCCTACTACTGCCCCCACTGGTCTTGCTGAGGCGACGCTTGTCCTTGCTGAAGTTGGGCTGCATCAGAGGCGACTGTGGGCAGCTGTTGGGCATCTGTGTGGGCACCTGCTCGTACCTGATCCTCAGAAAATCCCTGTCGTACTCCTCATTGTCACAGCTGTGGTGTCTCTCTGTGGCCAGATTCACTGAGTTCTGCTGCAAAGCCATCCTGTTGTTGAATGGATGTGAGGCCATGGAGCTCTGGTCTGATAAGCAATGGTTGAAGTCTGGGGGCGGAGTGCAGCTGGAGGGTCGTGGGGGACTGTTGGGTTCGAGAGCCGGAGACACTGACAAAGTTACTGCCTTTCTTTGCATCATTCTTTTGTGTACGCACTTTTTAATTTTCTTCCAGCCCAAGTGATACAACTCCAAAATCGAAAGCAACAAAGACACACCGGCAACCACCAGCATGAAAATGATGAAGACGTTTTTCTCTGTGGGGCGTGACATGTAGCAATTGACCGGGTTCGGACAGGGCCATGACTTGCATAGATACAACGCTTTAAGGAAGATGCCGTATATGAGATACTGCACAATAACAAATGTCACCTCCATCACTGTACGGATTAAGATACTCAAGATATAAGTCTGTAGCAGGGCCCCTTTTAGCCTCACTTTTCCAGGCACTTCAGATGAGACTTCCCTCCGGCTTTCCTTTTGCTGGATGTACTTCTTCTCCCCATCCATGTCCTCTCCACTCTCAGCCCCACTTTCCTCCATCTCCTCTTGGCGTTTGCGCTTTTCCTCCCGCCGTACAATGTGCATAGCGTGACCCATGTAGATCAGCGATGGCGTGGAGACGAAAACTATCTGCAGTACCCAGTAGCGGATGTGGGCGATGGGGAAGGCGCTGTCATAGCACACGTTGGTGCACCCAGGCTGTTGCGTGTCACACAGGAAGTCACTCTGCTCATCGCCCCAAGATGATTCAGCTGCTGTGCCCAGAACCAAAATCCGAAAAATAAACAGTACGGTGAGCCAGACTTTTCCAACGGATGTGGAGTGTTCCTGGACCTCCTCTAAGAAGTTCCCAAGTAGACTCCAGTCCCCCATCACTGCTCACACACTGCACTGGGGGCCAGAGAGAGACTACAGGGGCAGGACCACGGGAGGAAGGTGCAGGCGAGGTGCTGTATCAAAAACAAACATCAGAGCATCAAGTTAATATAATTGTTGAGATTGTTTTTACTGTGCCATGAAATAATAAAACTGAAATATTTTTTTGTTTATATCATAGATCCCCCATCACGAGTGCCTCAAGCATGGACAGAATGGACTGGTATTAGTGGCGGTATTGCAGGTAAGTCACAGGTACACTATATACTGTTTTATTTTATATTCACATTATATACAAAGTAATCACTACTCAATGTAATCCCGAATACATCCTGTACTAGAAAATAAAGAAATTCCAGTTTCATAGTTCCTTTGTGAATTATGCACTACATTTATTATTATTAATAATTACAATGATTTTATTGAACAGAAAATGACACTTTTTTTCATTGATCTACAAGAGAAATTATTTGATCACATGTCACAACATAATATAATAACAAAGAGCAACACTATAAATTGTAATAATAAATAAAAAAAAAAATAGCAAGAAACTGGTATTAAATGTACTTTTCCTTTTCAAATTCCACACAATGCTATGTACTCTGGCACTGCCTTTGTGCAACTTTTTTTTTAAATATAGGTTGATTTAGATGGCTCTTTGTCATGTTGTGAAAAAATAAAAAAAGGCAATCTTTTTTACTGAAGAATAAATCCATACACTTAAATCTAAAAATAACTAATGTCTTTGACTAGACTGTGGCCTGAGAAGTCAGCATTTTCCAAAAACACAAAGTTCAGAAGTCACGTAAAAATACACAATATACATTTTTAGGGAAAATAATTTTCCTTTGCCTTTGAGATATTTACATTTCCCATGTCCCAGATTCCAAATAGTGTGAGTGACAGACTGAGCAATGAGGCGCCACGGGCCATGTCAAAGCTGGGAGACTGTGTCCTCTGCTTTGACCCAGAGCTGCCCAGTGCTGCCTTAAGCAGACTCAACTTCACTCTGATACACCAGATTTCATATCCACTATTTTCATGTCCAGCTATTTCTAATGACTAAGCCCCTTTCAGTATTGTAATAAGCAGTTATCTCAAAGTGTTGATCACATCTACCCCCTTCTGTGCCAAAAGTGCTCCTTCCCCTGACACCAGCATTAGTTTGGTTGGAACCCAAACATGGCAGGATCGCTAGCTGGTGTGTGTCAGCCATGGATGACTTTATAAGGCATTTTACCAGCCAGTTTAATGAGCGCTATAAACGCCCCCCATCATCTAGAGGTCAAGAAAACCCATTCAAACTACATGCAGGGTCTATCTTTATGTTTTTACACACACTCAGATAAATAAAGTCCTTTCTTTGCCATTACAAGATCAAAGAGGGCAGATGAGTTACAGCATGAGGAAAAAAATAGCTGAAAATAACAAGCTGACAGGTTTTTCCAACACGTCACCCAAGTGGACCTACTACCGTACTTGGGGAAGTTATTGGAAATATACATTCTTTTTAAAAAGCAGGAGTTTATGACAAATGTTGAGGGTAAAGCTAGAATAACAAGAAGGATTAGAAAGAGCTCCTTACCACTATTCATCTCTTCCAGACAGTACAATTCCCTATAAAGATAGTTAACGCTGTCCACTGGCTTTGAGCTCTCCTGGATCACACCAGCCCTGGTTATGTGGTGCGAGGGAGTGATGGTCAACAGCATCTGACCCCCCCCTCCCTCCCTTTTTGCTTCTCAGATGTGTGGATATATATGGCAATAAAATTTAAATTTAGATCATTGTGGTCTTCTGTGTTGAGGTGCCAAGAGCTGTACAAAATGGGAGCATGTGTGAAGGAAACATCTATCCATGCCCAGGGCTAAAACTCCAAAGGAATTAAGTAAAGTGTTTTTCCTGTCAGCCTAATGGAGCTGGATACAATAAATGAGCTTTGAGTCACAGATTTAATGTTTAACAGGAGTGATACTTTAAAGGTCAGGCCACCCCACAATAAAAGTTACAAAAAGCGCCTTTAAGTTCATTTGTTGTTGTGCATTTTGTCAGTTTTTATTTTTAATTCAGAGAAAATGCCTTATATTAAAATGTTGTATTTACTGCCTTCCTCAAGCATTTTCCTGTATTATGTAAACCTGCCTCTTGTGAGCTTTTAGCCACATTATGTTACCTCCTCAAAAACATACCTGGAGTTGTTCCACCTGCTCTGTTCCACCTCGTGATGTTATGAAGTTGCTGTGTTCATATTAACATTTACCTTTTACCTTTAGTTCAGTAGAGATTAGCAATTCCTTTAGTTACAATGACTGATTTATTGTCACTTGCTCCCATTATTTGTGTAGTCTAACCTAATGCCTGTCCTGTTCTCTTGTGTTTCCTGACTATTCCACATTGTATCTTCCTGTTCTCAAAAGGAAGCAATCACAAACAATATCGCTTCCTAAGGACAAAGGTGGAACGCCAATGCTACAGTCCTATGTAAAAGTGTCTATTGTCCCACCTGTAATAACCAGGAATCACTAGCGTGCATCATGGCTTTTGTCGAGCTGCCTGGAGATGGTCCTGCGTGTCATTTGTGTTTATAATATCAGGGTTAGATGAATGGGAAGGTGATGGGCATTCTCTTAACTAGTTCCTTGTGACGTTTTACATAGTGTGTGTGCATTGTGGGGGTAGAGAGAAATGCTATAGAGAATTATAACGATAAATAATATAAAAAACTAAAAACAATATAAAATAACGATAAACAATATTATTTAAAATACTTTTTGCCACTGATATAATAAAAATAAGTAAATAAAGCATCTTTACATACACCGTAATTGAACCGATAATTATTTCTATAAGTAACTTTTTCAACTTTCAACAGCTCAAATCTTACTGTATTACCTAAAAAAGAAACCTCCCCACTATTGCAACAAAAATATGCATGGTGACTCATGTGGCAAAAGTAACCAAATACATGTACAGAAAATATATAGTGTACCCTATATATAGTATAGAGTTAATTAAAGTGAAAGGAATACATAGTGGTACTTGATCACACAATTTCACACCATTATATATATATATGCAAATTAAAATGTGTTCAGAGTAGAGTTCTCTGACTGAAGTATTGGAATATCTTACAAAATAATCTTGGATGCAGGTATTCAGTATTCACTAAGTAAATACATTTTCACAGTATTCTTTCCAACGCTGTGTGTGTGTCCTTCAGTGTAATGGGATCTACTGCATCAGCTGTAAAAGTGTTATAGTCATTGTGATAAAGAGAGATGTGCGTTTGAAGTGCGGCCAAAAAACTACAAGCATCTAATGACTTTTGCCTGTGACAGCTGTTTTGTGACGAACTGGAATGCCTGAACCATACACTGTATAAAGAAGTGGACTAAGGGAGTGCGGCGTCACCCACAGTGTTCAGCAACAGTCAAATGAAGCTCACAAGGCCAGGGGGACATTTGGAGCCAATTCTATATTAGGAAATTATTTAAAATAGCAAAATAAGAACATTGGGATTATGTAGAATGGGTTAATATGAACATTTTAAGACCAAAATGATGAGGCTCGAGAGTAACGTTCACTTCCTATTTGGAAGGCAGCGGCTCGCGGGTTAGCTGTACCCATTTATATTTAGAGTCTATGGTTTGGACAGACATTGGACAGTGTTTTAAAAGTTTTAGGAATCTCTGTTAGCCAATATTGTTGTTAGATTTTTTCCCTAAAATTCAAAAGCATGATTCTGGGATTTTACTGAAACTTTTGGAAAAGTAGGTCTAGTAAATATTAGTCATTTTACCCTGGTCAGTCTGGACAAGGCGCCACAATACATATACAATACTTCATTTCCTAATTTATATTTATGTATTTCCTTTCCTCATGTTAGGAGTCCGAGCTGCTTGAAGACTGTTTAGGACCGTGTGGGATACAGCTCAGACATTCACTATGAGCACTTCTCAGGGATGTTATTCAGGTATGGATAAACTTCTCTTAAAGTCTACTAAGAGATGGAAAAAACAAAAAAACAAAAAAAACAAAAACATACCTATTTAATTTTCATGTTTCAAATTAATCCATATTATGCTATGTTCTGATCTATTTGTTAAAAGGTTTTATCATCAAAAACATACCTGGAGTTGTGTTTGGTTTCATTCACACGTATTTAGGAGTTTTCAGGTCTTCTCTCAGACTAAAAACACTCTTGTGACGGCATGAGGTAATATAGGAAGCGCTTGACTGTGTTTTTAAACTCCATACACCCTCAGTAGAATAATTTTGATGATTTAAGCACTGGAATTGCCCATTTCTGCTGAAGTAAAGGTAAAACGTAGCTTTTAACTTGAAAACTATCGCTTCATGACATCACAAGGTGGCACGGAGCATTTGGAAATTTAGACTAATATTAAAAAATTACTCAGACACGTGTGAATGAAACTAAACAAACTACAGG
The DNA here is from genome assembly GCA_000787155.1 of Scartelaos histophorus. Classification (NCBI taxonomy): domain Eukaryota; kingdom Metazoa; phylum Chordata; class Actinopteri; order Gobiiformes; family Gobiidae; genus Scartelaos; species Scartelaos histophorus. The sequence goes on from JACN01000922.1 coordinate 10,251, forward strand.
TATTTTTCTAAGGCCGTAACAATATTCTAACATGGCTAAAAGCTCACAAGAGTCAATTTTGTGCAATAAAAGACCTTTGATAGATTTAAAATGCAAATATTTTAGTTGATCTGAACAAAGCTGATGTAATATTGAGTGTAAGTGACAGTTTTGGTTCATTATGCGTCGCCTCACAGCAGTGCGGCGTGTAAAGACCAGCCTTTGTTAAAGTGCATCTATAAATCGTCGCACATGAACACGTGTTGGACCAGCTCCACACTTTTCTCACTGTGAAAGTCTGAGATGAAGGAAACACCTTGTCACTTGTGATGTTATTATTCAAGCTTATCGAAATGAGCTATTGTGCCAAGCTGACAAACAAGCTGGGAGTTTATTTATTTTTTACGCCACAACTGAACACCGCCGATAGTTATTCAATTTGTTATTTTATGAAATTAAATCATAGAATTAAGTTGTTGGCTGATTTAATTAATAATTCCAGCTATTCAACTTAAAGGTGCACTGCATGACTGTTCTAGAGGAGGCTCCACCACTTGTGTGTCTGGAAATGTTATTGCTTTGTCTAGAATATTCCACAGTGTAGATTAAATAATTAATCACAAAGGAGACAAGCAGGTTAAAACACTACGTTACATTACAGTTCAGATCTGTGGAGAGTCGCCCTTTTATCACAGAAGGAATTCATGTATTTTTGAGCAATAGAAACACCCATAATGAACAAATGCTAGATGTATATGTTTAAATGTTTATCTGTTTAAAATCATACCGTGGAATATTTCAGGCAAAGCAATAGCATCTCTATGGAGACAAGTAGGTAGCAGACCCTCCGCCAGAAAAGCTGCACAGTGCATCTTTATATAATCATTTATATTATATAAAGATGCACAGTGCATCTTTATATAATCATTTATATTATATAAAGATGCACAGTGCATCTTTATATAATCATTTATATTTTAACTCTTCTGCTACTGACTATATCCAAGGTTGAGAATATAGTTTGCTTCAGTCTCACAGTTTGATTTTCTGACTTCCTTTTGGTAAATCAGTGATCTTGTCTTGATTTTGGTTTTTACAAAAATTAATCTTTGAATAGAATGAGCAGTTTATATAATGAGATGCAGATTATATAATGTCTCTAACCGATGCATACATTGTGACTGTAGACAGAGTGCAGATGACCAGGAGCTTAGACTTTCTATACAACTTAAATACAAAAAGATGTGCACAGAATGGTTTCTAGTAGCTGGTGGTTTACATTGGTGCCCTTTGTCATCATACCATCCTAATGTATCCGACCCGTCCACTCAGACATGTACCTCTCATAGGACTGTGTGTTTGGACTGACCTTCACTAAGACTAAAGTATTCATAATTGTTAAACATTTGGTTCCATTGTGTAACAGAGGTTAGGTAGACCGTTCTGTGGTCAGGGTAGGATCCAGTCTGAATCCTCTCCACTTCACACCGACAGCAGTGTATGTGTCAATAACAAACTTATATTGTAATCTGGAAAAAGGACTATTTTATTTGACATTTGGAGTTAGTCTTTAAACTGAGAAAAACCAAAACAGCTCTTGCATTGTGCTGAATATAGGACAGGACTATAAATGAATGTCTCCACTGTTTCTCAGTGGTTTGTGCTCCTCAAAGAGTCAGTTGTTTTTAATTATAAAAGTAAATGTGGCCCATTTTATTTTTGTATTTTTCATTTTTGAATAAAGGCTTCATTTAATGATTAAAATGATTAACGATGATGATTAAAATCTAGACTAGACTGATCTGACTTTTTAATTTAACACTAATTCTGTTTCTGCTATAAAAATGTTGTATGTAAGAAACTGCATAGTTTCCATCACAATTTATCTGTAATGTGTAACTTTTCTGTGGAGGGACCATCTTTGCTTTTCTCTATGTAGATGTCATTACTTTGTTTGGTCTGGTCAGGTAACTCCTCAACCAAGGAATTACATAGTGCACTTTTAAAGTCAATATTATAGCGTCTGTTAACAGGAAAAATGCGAGCAGAAAAAAATATAATTGACATGCCCTAAGAATTTTTTTTTTAATGTATTTATTTATTTTTTTGCTTTATTTGATTTAAATAATTTGGCCATATTTTTAGTATTTCATATGATTTATTCCTCATTCACCCATGCTGTTTTGGCATTACTAAAAACTTTTCTTCTTATTTATGTAGATAGTAAGTGACTTTGAATTATTTGCTCCAGAAACTCAAGATGTATGTGAATATGGGTAATGGCTGAATTAAACTGTCAACTACTAAGTGTTCCTAATTACTGTTTGGAGTCAGTTGTTATTCTATGTGGTGGCACCATCATGAATAATGCCTATGAATGACATGATAGATGTAAGTCTGAAGCTGCACTTGTGTCTATTAGTGGCAATGCTATTAACACGTGCCGCAGTCAGTCCCACTCAAACAGCAGCTGGACTGTCTCCCACGGGGTTAAGGATTACACGGGAGAATCAGTGGGGTTAACTATAGCTGTGGTAGCATCGGCATCAGCATTGGCATTGGGTGAGTCTGGGCTTGTGTGACCTACTAAATTATCCTGCTCCAATATTTCTCATCTCAATTGTTCACCTGTCATCACCACGGAGGCTCTGTTCATCGTGGTTGCCTTACATGGTTGTTTGGATCTTCAACTGCCCAAGCATACACAGACCTACAGCACTGCTATGATCTATTAGTTATCTTCAGACAGTGGGAGATGAAGTACTCAATTTTGTTACTTAAGTGAACGGGCAAGAGATTACTCACTTAAAAGTAAAGGTATCACACAAAAAAGTATTTAACTAAAACTATTGAAGTACCTGTTTAAAAATGTTTTAAAAGTGCACTGTGTAACTTTGGGGTAAGTTGGTCTGATTTGGTCTCCATGAAGAGAAAAATATTTAATGGAAACTGTGAAACATTACAGTCAAACCAATAACATCTCCATTTTTAGAACAATGAAAGCATTAAATGTAGTGATTTTGATTTTTTAATTTTTCTGAGTTTTTTTGTATTTGGTTTACTCAAAGTTTGGATAGGAACTCAAATTAAATTTGCTAAGAAATAAGTATTAGCTATTTCAGCAGGCCTCAAAACATAAATAAAGTACATTTTTCTTTTCAGTCCAGATCTAAAATGTAGTGCAGTGGAAAGATAGATATATGCTCTCAAAGTAAAGTAAAAGTAAAAATTTAAGTATAAGTAAAAAATATCCCCTGTATAAGTGACTTAAGTAAAGTAAAGGTACCTAAATATTGTACTTAAGTATTGTACTTTTACTTCTGTATTTCATTACCTTCCACCACTGTCTTCAAATGCCGTAAAACAGCAATTGGAAAAGGTGTCAGGAAAAACCATAGGTTCATTTTATGATGATCCGGTCACTGTAAAGACATTTTCTCTGTATGTTTGATTTTATGAACTGTAAGATCAGCCTGCCCAGGAACTACAGGTGGAAATGAGTGCTATTGCTACAGCACTAGTATAATGTGCACAGTCCCTGTCTCATTAAATAAATAAACTAAAGTAAACTATGACTAAACTGTATAAAACCAATGTACCCATTTCATTTCTGACTCTTATTTGGGAGCGTTATGCCACTGTTGTCACTGTGAAATCTTCTATGTTAATATTTAGTCCTTGTCACACTTTCTGGCTCTGACTTTTATAGTGAGTTAATGGCATCTCTTGAGGGGGATTTACATTATGGTAACTGTTGCTTAACCTTGTTTGTCAGAGGCTTCCACACTGTCAGGTGTGAGAGAAGGAAAAGCAGATAGATTTTAACTTTTGACTGCTGCTCTTAGTTTTAAGATAATGTCAATAAGATGAAATTATTTTCTTAATATTTTTCTTAAGCTTGATTTTTACTTGATCTAATTTACTAATTGTATGTAGATATACACACTTTAGACTTGTTATTTTCAGATATTCTCATGAAAGGTGCACTTTTTGACATTAAACAGCTCTACTCTACCTGTATTCAATTACATGTGGTTTTATAGCTCAAAAATATCTAGAAAAACAGATCTGACCTGTAACTTGACCTTGTTTGGTCTCATGAAGAAAGGTTTAATCCTGTGCTGTAAAACATTCCAGACAAACCAATGACATCTCCATGGAGAAAACTGACACTCCACCAGAAAAGTTACACAATGCCCCTTTAAATATTTAGTTGATTAGTTATTTTTTATGTGAGACTTCTTCTTCTTACATATAACTTTAATATTCTAAGAAGGTTAAAAAAAAATAGTACTTTTGACTTTGTATTTTCTACATACACTCAAAATGATATTAAAAAGTAAAATGGACTCACCTGAATAATAAGTCTGTAACAGCCCGTGTCAGGCGACGGCGACTTCTGCTCCTGAAATACCTGCTCTTATTGGACAGCAGCTCTGACGGACTCCATGGAAGTCCTCATGGCCGGACCAGAAGAAAATCCAATGCATCATACTTTACTTTTTCCCACCCTGGCCCTCCCTCCAGCCCCTCCTATCCCCCTTCTCTCCCCCCTTTTCGTCTTCACATCCCTGGTGCACTATTTTCTGCTGGGAAGCATTCTCCGGCAGCAGGCGAGGGGAAGTGGAATTGTTTTCAGGGATCAATGGCAATTCCGCTCCAAGTAAACTTCCAGAGTGCTCATATTTACGGCATGTTCCTCGCAGTTTTCAAATCTAAACAGTCTGAGACCACAAAGTTCATGTGCTTAAAGGGCCCATATTACACTATTTTTTGATCTATGTTATAATGTCATTTCCTCATTAAAAGCAAAGCTGGAGTGTTTTGTTTCATTTAAACATGTTTAACACACAAATCCTCCATATTTAGAATTCTTCTCTCAGACGGATACAGGAACAGTTCTGCTTTAAACTCCATACACCTTCATTAGCATCATCTGGCTAATTTCAGCTCTGTATTTGCCCAACTTTACTAAACAAAAGGTAAAACATTGCTGTTTAGCTGGAAAATGATCGCTTCATGATATCACAGGTGCAACAGAGCGTTTTGAGCTTTGGAGAAGTAGACAGACTAATAATAAATTGTTACTCAAGCATGTGTGAAAGAAACAATACACAATTCATGTTTTTGAGGAGGCAAAACCACTATAACATGACTTAAAGCTCACTGCCTTGTTGCTAATGGAATAATGCACCAAGCATCTCAAAGAGTTACAAGTAACCCTTTGTTTTATGGGCTTGGTCATATGTAATGGGAAATCCTCCATTGCCTGGAGATAAACTAGGTCTAGTCTTTCATCCACACTGCAGGACAAGAAATATGGAATAAAGCATTGTGGTGTATGTACATTTTAACATAAGCTTTAAAGGACCTGACTTTTTTATTTTTTCAAAATCTCCTGGTTGTATCTTTATTGACTAAGTTCATATCATTGACAGTCAAGCTGTTTGCAGTGGAGCAGCTATGACAATTTTTTTGTAAACATAAATAAGAGTGAAAACTAAATGACAAGGATCTCATCACGATCCCAGCAGGTCCTGTAGGGCTGCGACCTCCACTGCCCATGTCTCTCATATTTTGTGCTCTGCCTGGATAATTTTGCAATCGATGTTACTGTTAGCTATAGCAAAATGTAAGTGTAAAATAGTTTACTCTGTGTATAAGCCAAACATAACAGGCAAGTGTATCTGTATAGCACAATTTATACACAAAGTAATTCAAAGTGCTTTACAGAATAAGAAATACATTAAAATCACAATATAAACAAATCAAGAGAAATATATTATTGAAAGAGAATATTCATCACTACAGCCCAAAACACATTAGAGCACATGTTTTTGTATATTTACCTGGGATCAAGACTGGAATTTGCTATATGTCCTGTGTAGAAAAACTCACATCTTGCTAAGTATATGAGAAGTTTGTATCCTATAATATGTGAATTTGACTTTTGTGAGCTTTAAGCCATGTTATAATGTTGTTTCCTCCTCAAAATTCCAAAGCCCAAAATGCTCTGTTCCACCTTGTGATCTCATGTTGAGTGGTAGTTCCAGGACTGAAATTATCCAGATAATTCTAGTGAAGATGGAGTTAAAAAACACAGTGGAGCACTTCCTGTATTACCACCTGACATCACAAGGTGGAGTGTTTTCTGTTTGAGAAAATAACACAGCGAGGTTAATGTTTTAACCATGTGTGAAACAAAACTCAACTCCAGGTATATCTGTGATGAAACAACATTATAGCATGGATGACTAGATGACTAGAATGTTGCAGAAATACTTCAGTATGTTTTAATGTAACTATTTGTGGCTCTAAGTTATACTATTTACTACACAACTTAAAATAACTGGTCCATAATGTAGACTATGCAGGCCCTGTCACTCACCTCAGCTCCTCTGTGTCTTCTTAAAGTTATTCTTAGCTTCTTTAATATGTCCAGAAGAGCACTTGGTCCCAGTGGTAAACGATTACTTCAGTTTACTTGTTCTGGAGCTGCTAATCCCTCAGTGAACAGGTGAGGAGCTGTGACAATCCAACCAGGACGACTGTCACGTTTATATGGGCTCTGTCACTTTAGATATCTGGAGCTGTAGTTGTGACAGTGTGACCTTTGACCCTGCCCAGACTGACCACACACAGGGAATATGCTGGCCCCATGTGTCCACCTGGTGTCAAAGGAGATAGTTTTCAGTGGCTAATAATCACAATGAATGAATTAATCATTTGAAAACAGGAACAAAACAAGATGGAATAACTGACATAGACATTTTTGTTTGAAATGTTGGTGCTTTTGTAAAAGGTTATCTTAAGTGCCTAGCTTTTGTAATGTCCTATTATCCCATTATGTTATATGCATAATATATGTACCAGTATTGAATTTAAAAGTCAGACTTTGTCAGGGTGAAGTTAAAATCTTATATCAATGTTTGTGCTTTTATAAGTTTTTAAAATGTGGTCTTTGGGCTGAGAGAAAATGACCGTTGGAAAGCTAAACATATCCCATGCTGTGGCCTGTGTCAGTTCCTCCTCCACCCAAATGGAGAACAAGGTTATCAAGATATGGAAACTTGGACTATGGCGGCGAATTGTGGACGTCTGCAAACTGCAGCATCTCAGAGTGGCGTGGTGATGAAGGAGTGAGCCAACAAACGCAGGAAGAGGGATATCTGCGAGACCCCTAACCCGACGGAGAAACAAATAAACCCAGACATGAGGAGAGACGGCCTGTGAGCAGGCTCTGCACTCCACGTGTGTTAACAGATTGACTTTGTGTCGTTTCAAGAGGAGAGAATGACTGAAGACAGAAGCTCACGCGTTCATTTGTGATGCCAATCACCCACCACTGCTCACAGTTTAACACACACTAACAGTTTTGTAACTGTTCTGCTGAGCCGTATGTGTAAAAATCCATTTCAGTATATTCCTTAGTCCAAGAAGAAAATGTCCCATCTTAATTAGTGGTAGATCTATTTTCCAGGCGATTTGCAAGAAATTTCTATTTAGAAGTGTGGAGAAATATCAAAATACCAATTACCATGAGTATGTTTTGGTTATGTATTTGTCAGCTTTACATTTGAGTGTTTTTACCGGCATGTCCATCAAGAGTCAATACAAAGTCTTCAAGAATAAAAATACCTGAATGATACGTGAAGGTTAGTTTTTGTTTTGCATATTTTTCTCTTTGTGGAACAAGGAGTCTGCAGCACACCTACAGTAACTTTAACAGTCATAATGATTTGTTATGCAAACCCTCCATATCTAATATACCTTATTAGACCTATTATTTGTAGTATGTGCTGTAGCCATTGTGTAAATGATCTGCTTTATTAAAGGAAACTCTATGGAGTATAAACACTAAATCACTTGTCCCAAAGGGTGAAAGTGTGTGAGAACCTCCTCTGGACGTCTGGCAGTATACGGCCGAGCCTGTTGCCAGAGTCCTATCCGCAGATAACATTGTGAAGGCCAGTGGCCGACTGAGGGAGGGGGACGCCTCAAATCATCCTGTGGCAGGCCGTGTGTTCCTCTCATACAAACAAGTGGGTGTTCCCTTCTGGATTTATAAAGTCACCTTTTTACATAGTTCGCCCTGCTCTGAACACACGCACACAGCTGGTACTACAGTCTTCTACAAATCAAACACTAGACTAGAAAAGATCAGTAAACATGGGTATATGCTATTATAAAACTCCGATAGTGACCGATAGTCGATAAATTCTGTTAATAATTTTCAGCCAATATGTGGAGCCGATTTTGATTATTTTTCACAAACTCACTTACAACCTATTTTTTAAGAAACTTTTAAGAAAGAGCTGCTGTCACATTTTGAGCTTATCTCTTCACAAAATAAAGCTTTATGTGTACTTTTTTGACAGCAGGTCAGGCAAAACAAAATATTGAGCTGTGCTGGAGATTTAAGGCCGATGTTAAATGTGCAAATATCGGTGAGATATATCAGTCAATCGATATATATGGTCTGTCTCTCTGGTAATCATTATCAGAATTGGAATCCTTTTATTTGTTATGTCAGTATAAAAATTACACAGAAATGAAACACTGTGCTCAGATTCAGGTTATCAGCAGCATATAAAGCAACAGTAAATAGTTTAATATATTGTATGTCAAGTGCAGTTTTTAAAACAACCCCAACTTGTCCCCATTTCTTTATCATGAGAGTTTTCTAGCTAGTCAGATAGATGCTTTTACTTGGGTGTGATGTCTGCAAGTGAATTGCCGTCCAAATTTAAAGGTGCATTGTGTTACTTTTCTGGTGGAGGGTCCACCACCTGCTTATCTCTGCCTTAGCTTTGCCTGAATGTTCCACAGCGTTCAACTTTGCTATCCCCATGGAGACAAGAATGCCACCAGGCCAAGCTGTGGGTCAGACCTGTGAGCACACCCTTTTTCAATGTATTTTTGAGAAATAAAATCTTAATTTCAATAAATATTTGAGAAATAAGTTTAATGCAATAGTGTGGAACCCTAACAAACTTTATTGATCCACAAGGGAAAATATTTGAGCACAGTAGCTCACACATCACAAAATATTATAATGACAGAGATATAAATATAAATGGTAATTATAAATTCTAAATAAGTAGTAAAAATATAGACTGGTGTCAAATAAGGCATAGCAGTAGTGTAATCTTAACCAGAAAAACTGCACAGTGCGAAAAAAAAAAAAAAAAAAAGGATAAACAGATTGTGGGAAACTGTGTCCTGCAAACAACCCAACACCAAGAAGGCAGACATTTCCTTTAACTTCCTGCCTGAGGTGAATTATTATCTAAACCTCTACCCCATAACCACAGAGGGCTCAAATCCAGTCACACACAAGGACTGACTGACGCTACGCACTCATCTAACCTCCGCCCAAATATCTCCATTGTGTCCCAAGTCCAGTCTGTGCTGTGTCCCTGGTGCCCGCGGCCACATACATAGGAAATGGCCCTTCCACTACTTTCTTCCTCTGCTTGTGAGAACAATTTATTCACAGTCTCTCAGCCCTCGTCTCTCTTGTCAAATGTCAGATGTTCATCGTGTGAAATCTAAATTATAACAGAGATTAATGATCCTAGACATAGAATGTCTGATGGCTGGTCTGATCAAGAAACAAAAAACTATAGCAGCACCTATGCCTTTGAGAATTGAGTTAAACACAACAACGTTGCAAATTAAAAAACAGCGCTGAAAGCAGCACAGGATAGGAAACCTGACGCATAAGCAGGTTGTGAGTCAAAACACTCCACTCTTCTCAGGGTTTGAACAGAAGTCTCCTTTGTAATCTGTGTAACCATCGATTAGTATTTAACTCTGTAACAAACTGTCTCACAATAGGCGGTGAAAAGTATTTACTTTTTTTTTAACCATGTTCAGAACTTATGGAGAACTTTAATTGACCCTTCATTTATTTTCTTTTTACTACTTTTTCATTTCGTACACAATACACTCTAAAAATCACAATCAACAAATATGTATACTTCTACTACTACTATTAAAAAAGGAACTTTTTATTTAAACTACATGTTAATTTAATTGCCTCGATGTAAATCAAATTTTCAGTCTGCCAGGCTTAATTTAAAGGTACATTGTGTAAGTTTTCTGGTGGAGAGCCCATTATATCTACTGTTTATTTGTTTATTTTACTGTTTATTTCTGGGTATTGCAGAACATTCCAGGCAGAGCCATGACATATCCATAAAACAAACAAGTGACAGACCCCAACTAAAACATTACATAGTGCAC
>KN518615.1:2751-13582 GCA_000787155.1 Scartelaos histophorus
TTTCTCTCTCTCTGGCTTTTAATATCTCCTTTCCCCTCTCTTTCTTTCTTTCTCAACCTTTTTCCCCTCTCTTATTCTTCTCTTCTCTTTGTCTCTCTCTCACTTTCCCTCTTTTATCTCTTACTCTCTTTTGCCCTCTCTCTCTCTCTGTCCTTCTCTCTCATTCTCTTACTCTCTCACTCTCTTAAAATATCTCTCTTTTCCCCTCTTTCTCCATCCCTCACCCTTTTCTTTCTCTTTCACTTTCCTTCTCACTCTTAACCCTCTTTCTTCCTCTTTTACAATATATTTCTTTTCTCCTCTTTCTCCATGTCTTTCACCCTTTCTTTCTCTCTTACCCTTTGTCTTTTCTCTTATCTTTTCTTATCTTTTCTTATCTTTTCTTATCTTTCTCACTTTCCCTCTCTCTCCCTCTGTCTCTTACTCACACTCTTACAATATATTTCCTTTCCCCTCTCTATCTCCATTTCTCTCACCCTTTCTCTCTCTCTTACTCTTTTTCTCTCACTAACTCTCTCTCGTTCTCTTTCTTACCCTCTCTCTCTCTCTCTCTTTATCTCTTTCTCGTTCTCTTACTTTCTCACTCTTACAATATATATTTTTCCCCTCTTTCTCCATCTCTTTCACCCTTTCTTTCCCTCTTTCTTCTGTCTTTTCTCTTACTCAGTCTCTTTCAATGTTTCTCCTTTACCCTCATCTCTGTCTTTCTTTCTCTCTTTTCCCCTCTCTTTTACTCCCTCTCTCTCTTTCTCTCCTTTTTCTCTGTCTCTTACTCTCTCACTCTCTTAGAGTATCTCTCCTTTCCTCTCTCTTTCTCAATTTCTCTCATCCTCTTTCCTTCTCTTTTTCTCTCTCTCTTTCTCTTTCATACTCTCTTTCTTTTTTCTCACTCCTTTTCTCTTTCAGCCTCTTTCCTTCTCTCTCTCTCTTTTCCCTTTTACTTTATCTTTCTCTCTTTTTTCTCTATTTCCCCCCTTTTCTCTCTTTTTTCTCTTTCAGCCTCTCTCCTTGATTCTTCTTCTCTCTCCCTGTATTCATTTTCTCTCCCTCTCTCACTCTCTTACAGTATCTCCTTTCCTCTTTCTTTCTCCATTTATCTCACCCTCTTTTGCCCTCTCTCTTGTTTTCTCTTACTCTCTTTCTCTTACAATATATTTCCTTCCCCCTCTCTATCTCCATTTCTCTCACCCTTTCTCTCTCTATTTCCCCCCTCTCTCTCTCTCTCTCTCTCTCTCTCTTACTGTCCCTCGCTCTCTCACTTTTCACAAAATCTCTTTTCCCTGTCTCTCCCTTACTCTCTCTCTCTTTTATCTTTTTCTCACTTTCCCTCTCTCTCTCTCTTTTTCTGTCTCTTACTCTCTCACTCTTAGAATATCTCTCCTTTCCTCTCTCTTTCTCTATATCTTTCACCTTTTCTTTCTCTCTTTCTTCTTTCTTACCCTTTGTCTTTTCTCTTATCTTTTTTCTTATCTTTCTCACTTTCCCTTCCTCTCTCTCTTCATCTTTTTCACACTTTCTCTCTCTCTCCCTCCCTCTCTCTTTTTCTGTCTCTTACTCTCTCACTCTCTTACAGTATCTCCTTTCCCTCTCTTACTCTCTCTTACCCTCTCTCTCATTTTCTCTTTCTCTCTTACAATATCTTTCCTTTCCCCTCTCTATCTCCATTTCTCTCACCCCTTCTCTCTCTCTCTTTCCCCTCATCTCTCTTTCTTTCCCTCTTGTTCTCTCTCTCTTAACGTCTCTTGCTCTCTCACTTCTTACAAAACCTCTTTTCCCTCTCCTCTCTCTGTCTTACTCTTTCTCTCTCTCTTTTTTACCCCCTCTCTCTCTCACTAACTCCCCCTCTCTCTCTGTCTCTTGCTCTCACTTCTTTTCACAAAATCTCTTTTCCCTCTCACTCTCTTACTCTTTTTAACCCTCTCTCTCTCTCCACCTCTCTCTCTCCCCCTCTTCCTCCTTACATAACCTCGTCGTCACCTTCTCCTTCTTCTCCTTCTCCTTCGTTCGTTCGCTGGTTCGCCGAGGGCCCTGCTGCTCTTTTCACACTGGTCACATGTTGTGGAGTTAAACCTGCTCCGGCTGATCTGAACTCGAGTTCAGTCATGAGCCGCCCTCATAAAGGAGCTCTGTGGACAAACATGATGTAATCACTTTCATATGACCATATTTTCATCCACTTTTTCAAACCACAAAAATCCAAACTGCAACACAATAATAATATCACAAGAGGGACAGTAATGTGACTTCAATTACAAATATGTATGACTGTAAAAAAAAATCTAATTAGCTTCTAAAGAGTCATTTTGGATTTGGTATTTGTACATTTAAACTTTAAACTTTACTCAGGGATGTTCTAAACTGTACATTTCTCTGGCTGGCATTTCTTCTTATCTGGCTACGATTTTAAAACTTATATCAGGTTATTCATCTTGTTTTCAGATTTATTATTGACGTACTAGTTCTGAGACTTATTAATTCTAGTCCAGAGTTGGTTTATTTTAATATAACTTATCGACTAAATTGGTGCATGGACAGATCATTTCACTACTTTTAAGTCTTTTTCTGATAGATTTAAGTGTTAAAATCTTAAATTTTGGCCATTTTGCAGTGTGAAAATATCTAACTAAATTAAAATGACTTAAATTAAGAAGATTTATTTTAGTAGATTCAACTCTACAAATGGAACACATGTGATTTTCTTAATTCAAGCAAAATTAAATTTTGTTTCTTATTTTAAGTGCAAAAAGTTTTTCTTATTTTAAATGTACCAAGATGTATTTTTATATTTTAAGTGCAAAAAGTCTGATAATTTTACACGTCAATTGAAATTTAGTCAAATCACGATAAAACTTTGTTAATTCAAGTCATCTTAACTTGGCTCTACCAGCTGGTCTCAATGGTGATGTTATGAAATGTTCCACAGTATCACATTAAACTAAATTCTGCTTCCAGGTCAAGATCGAGAGGCCCCAACTCAAAATGCAAATGTAAGTTTTGCATGATTTCGTAAGTTTGCTTTGTTTTTTACTAACGTATTCTCCTAATGTCGTACACTGCAAAAAGCAAGGCCAAAATTTAAGTTCTAAACACTTAAATCTATCAGAAAATGACTTAAAAGTAGTGAAATCACAAGTTTTCTTCAAATAAACCACCTTTACACAAGATTTAATCAGTCTCAGAACGAGTAAGAAGATAACTCTAAAAACAAGATGAATAACCTGATATAAGTTTTAAAATCTTGTCCAGATCCGAGACATTTGCAGTGCGCAAATGGAATCTGATTGGTCAAAGTATCACGAGACGATAAAAATCAAACTTGTGTCACATGCGCATCCACTTCAAACACTCCTTCTCCATCACCGTCCACAACCTCAGGAACCTTCAAGAAACTGCTCAAAAACACCTTTTAAAGTCTAACCTGCTTCCAAATTTCATCTCAATATCTTTACTTTTTACATTTTTGTCTTTCGAAACGTGTTTAGAAACGCACCATGAACAAACTGCGTCATTATTATCGTTACATCCAGCACAATCGCTCATATATTGATCTAAAATCAGCTGAGGAGCATCTGTTTGAGCGTTTTATCAAACCCCGATGCGCCTTTACAAACATAAGACAAGAAAATACCACGGATCATTTGGGGAAAAACTGGAACATATGAAATTTTCTAGCATCTCCCGTTGCTTTTACGCGATAAAACCGAGCTCGAACACGCATCTCGCAGCAAAACCGAGCGAGAAGTTCCTCAGGTGAACGCAGCTCGATGAAAAAGCTGCTTTCCTGGAAGATTGCGGCGCGTCTGGAGAGGTACTTTGTCCGGGGTAAAGTGGGTCAGCTGCAGCGGTGGGACGGCGTCGGCTAATTTGGAGCATTGATTGAACTCGGCCTCAACTTTGTGCAAACCGGCGAGGAGCAGCTGAAGGCACGCAGAGAAGATCGAACTGAGATGACGTACTTATATGCCTGACTCGCTCCTTTAACGGATCTATTTATTCTGGTCCAGATATAGCGCGGTCACCTGAAGCCATGAGCGCTCCCCCTGCACTCGCTCTTACTAAACCAATGGACCGTTTTCCTTGTTTAGGAGTCAAAATGAAGCCGAAGTTGGAGATCGTTTGGGTTTATTTATGCAGCCGGCGCACTTCCTCTTAACTGATTTCCAAAGAAGCGAATCTGTACGAGTTGGGAAACATGTACAGCAAACTGGCGCAAAATAAGTACAGTAAATGCGTCACTTTCCAAATAAAAGTTGTGAAATATGTCGATGTTTTGTAACTTCTTTCAGTCCATCTATGGGTTTAAACTCAATTTATCCTGCGCTTTTTTTTTTTTCTAATTGCAGGTGTTTTTCTAGCTTAAAAGTGCTTTGAAAAAACATGTATTCTTGATGTGAGTGGGCTCGCCTCTCCACAGATCTGAGCTTTTCCTGGTTTTGTCACCCCATGTAGATTAGAAATGTAATGACATAATGGAAGAGTCTAATCTGGCAGACCTTCGACTAGAAAAAATACATAATGCAGCTTTAAATTATTTAGAAAAAAAAAATAAAAAATAAAAAATTAGGAAAAAAAATTGTGAAAAAAAATTGGAAAAAAAATTGGGGGGGAAAAATAGAAAAAAAATGTGAAAAAAATTGAGAAAAAAATGGGAAAAAATAGTAAAAAAAAAAAGAAAAAAATTGGGGGAAAAAATTGGGAAAAAAATAAAAATAAATAAAAAAGGTTACTTAAGTTTATTTGCCGTTTCACCTTCCTGTTTCCTGCCTCTTGTTGTTAGTCGTAATAGCTTTGACATTTAGCCTTCCTCTTCTTCTTCTTCTTCTTCTTCTTCTTCTTCTTCTTCTTCTTCTTCTTCTTCTTCTTCTTCTTCTTCTTCTTCCTCTTCTTCTTCTTCTTCCTCTTCTTCTTCTTCTTCTTCTTTTATTGCAGAACCGTCCATTCTTCATCTCAGCAGCAAAACTCTCAGCCTCCTCAGCCTCCCCATCTGCTCAATATGGACTAAACCAGGACTAAACCTAAACCAGGACTAAATCAGGACTAAACCAGGACTGACTAGAATTTAAAACCAAGACTATAAACCAGGACTAAAACAGAACTAGAAACCAGGACTAGTTTTAACCACGAATAAACCAGAACTAAACCAAGACTAAACCAGGAAAAATACAAATGCTGAATCAGGATTAGACCAGGACTGAACTACAACTAAACCAGGACTAAATTAGAACTAAACCAAGACTAAACCAGGACTAAACCAGGACTAAACTAGAACTAAACCAGGACTAAACAAATGCTGATCAGGATTACACCAGGATTAAACCAGGATTAAAGAAGGAACTAAACTAACATGAAACCAAAACTAAATCAAGACTCAAGCAGGACTACAGCAGGACTAGGCTAAACCAGGATTAAACTAGGACTAAACCAGGACTAAGCAAATGTTGAATTACAATTAGACCAGGATTAAAGGACAAGGACTAAACCAGAACTAAACTAGAAGTAAAACCAAGACTAAACTGGAACTAAACTAACATTAAACCAAAACTAAACCAAGACTAAACCAGGACTAAACCAGAACTAAACCAGAACTAACTAAACTAACATTAAACCAGAACTAAACCAAGACTCAAGCAGGACTAAAGCAGCACTAGACTAAACTAGGACTAAACCAAATCTGAACCAGGTCCAAACTACCAGTAAGACTAAACCAGGACTAAACCAACAACTTTACTAATGATGATGAGGACTAAACCTAAACCAGGACAATGAAAAACCGAACTAAACCAGATCCAAACTAGAACCCAACCAAGACTCAGACCTAGATTTAGTTTAGTTCTGTTTTTGACGAGGAAACGACTTTATAAAGCGACTCCAAGGTCACGAGAATCAATTTAACGTAATAAAAATAAAGCCGAGTAGATAAACTCTCTTACTTTTTAGTTCCTTGTTATTACATCCAGTTTTTACTATCAACTCCCCAAATCTGAATTTCTGCTGGACTTTGCTAAACCTCTGGGTCCCGCGGGAGAACTGCCTCTTCCCATTAACTCCCCCCAAACGCCGGCCTCTTTCTTATTCGTATTTCGCCCATTTCCAAAAGATATGCATTTCTAAACATTGTATAAGCTTTGTGCATTATTCATCGAGCTTATTAGAAGAGGTGGACTTTGGCTTATTGCAAATCAGAGGAACAAATATTATCCCATAACATTAGCATACGAATGAGTAAGCTTTTTCGTTGGCTGGCTAACATGGACTCCGCGAACGTGGCCCTGGAGCTAAGTAGCGCTACGTCGCTAATACAAACAATATAGGGTGAAATTAAAATTGCATGACGCCCACACGTTGGGATTGTTTGGTCTTTGGACAATATCCGGTATTATGTAGTCATGTGCAAGGGCTTTTTGTAATACATGTCAATAGCTTTGTCTGTATTTGCTTGGAAAATAGCATAATTAACCTTGCTAATGTAGAAGTGTACGCGCAGTATCCCTGAAATGCTAAAAATGCTAAAAATGCACCGACTGACAATAGAAAAACTGAAATAGAGGCGTGTTTTAGATCCAACGATGGCGAATAAAGTTGGAAAAATATCGAAAAACAGACATTAATCGATGCTAAAACGAGTATCGAAACTTGAGGCTTTTTTGAGCAGGTATCGGTACGAAAAAAGTCACATTCACAGCACAGAAAATGAACAGAATGTCATCAGAATGTTCAAAATTCTGTACAATGAAGTTAACGTAATATATTTTCAATGATTCACTGATAAATGCTAATGGTTTTATGACATTATTACAAACAAATCAGCAACTATTTTGAATTTCCAGGCTACAAATCTTATTTAGAAGATGAAAAAAGAAGGAAAAATACCATTTTCTAACCTTAAAATCGTCTTTGGGCTTCACAAAACGTAAAATTTATGATAAAAAACGTGAAAAACAACATTTCTGTGAAGATTTGTCCAGTTTGCCATTGTAAAAATGCTTAGTTTCGGTCATAAACTCAACAAATAATGTAAAACACAATTGAAAATGTTTTTAAACTGGACTTTTTTCCCAAATTGTCCTTGATTTTTAATATTTTGTGATTATCAAAATGCACTGACTGACAATAGAAAGACTGAACTAGGACATGTTCCTATGGGCGAATTTTAGATCCAACGTTGGCGAATAAGGCTGGAAAAATATCGAAAAACAGACATTAATCGATGCTAAAACTAGTATTGAAACTTGAGCCTTTTTTGAGTAGGAATCGGTATGAAAAAAGTCACATTCACAGCACAGAAAATGAAAATGAGGAGACCCTTTCAAATCTTATGTCATCAGAATGTTCAAAATTCTGTAAAATGAAGTTAACGTAATATATTTTCAATGATTCACTGATAAATGCTAATGGTTTTATGACATTATTACAAACAAATCAGCAACTATTTTGAATTTCCAGGCTACAAATCTTATTTAGAAGATGAAAAAAGAAGGAAAAATACCATTTTCTAACCTTAAAATCGTCTTTGGGCTTCACAAAACGTAAAATTTATGATAAAAAACGTGAAAAACAACATTTCTGTGAAGATTTGTCCAGTTTGCCATTGTAAAAATGCTTAGTTTCGGTCATAAACTCAACAAATAATGTAAAACACAATTGAAAATGTTTTTAAACTGGACTTTTTTCCCAAATTGTCCTTGATTTTTAATATTTTGTGATTATCAAAATGCACTGACTGACAATAGAAAGACTGAACTAGGACATGTTCCTATGGGCGAATTTTAGATCCAACGTTGGCGAATAAGGCTGGAAAAATATCGAAAAACAGACATTAATCGATGCTAAAATTGTCCTTGATTTTTAATATTTTGTGATATTCTCAAATTAATCCCAGTTTTCCCATTAAAATCGCATCATGTTCACTTCACTTTTGCCTTTAGCTGCTTCTATTTCAGAATTAAGAGATATACAACCACAAAGTAACATAAAAGGAATTATTTAATGCTTAAAATGACATTCTGTTGTCCAAATATACTGGAAAAACTCAAATCTTACCAAGTTAAGATCACTTGAATTGAGATTTCACTTGACAAATAAAATCCTCTACCAAAGGAACCAGATTTTTGGTGTTTAAAATATAAAAATACAACAACTCTTTCTCAAAATGTTGCTTGAATTAAGAAAAACACACTTTCCATTAGTAGATTTTTACATTTGTCAAGCCAAATCTACTCAAATAAAGTAAAACGTTGTCAATTTAAGCCATTTTTACTTATTTAGATGTTGCTTTTTGCAGCATAAAGAGCATTTTCGAAAAAAATACAGTTTTCTAACCTTAAAATCGTCTTTGGGCTTCACAAAAAGTGTAATTTATGATGAAAAAAAGTGAAAAACTAAACATTTCTGTAAAGATTTGTCCAGTTTGCCTTTGTAAAAATGCTTAGTTTCGGTCATAAACTCAACAAATAATGTAAAACACAATTGAAAGTGTTTTTAAATTGTCCTTGATTTTTAATATTTTGTGATATTCTCAAATTAATCCCAGTTTTCCCATTAAAATCGCATCATGTTCACTTCACTTTTGCCTTTAGCTGCTTCTATTTCAGAATTAAGAGATATACAACCACAAAGTAACATAAAAGGAATTATTTAATGCTTAAAATGACATTCTGTTGTCCAAATATACTGGAAAAACTCAAATCTTACCAAGTTAAGATCACTTGAATTGAGATTTCACTTGACAAATAAAATCCTCTACCAAAGGAACCAGATTTTTGGTGTTTAAAATATAAAAATACAACAACTCTTTCTCAAAATGTTGCTTGAATTAAGAAAAACACACTTTCCATTAGTAGATTTTTACATTTGTCAAGCCAAATCTACTCAAATAAAGTAAAACGTTGTCAATTTAAGCCATTTTTACTTATTTAGATGTTGCTTTTTGCAGCATAAAGAGCATTTTATTTTATTATTACCTCATTAGAATCAGTATTAAGTCTATTCCTTAGTATCGAAATTGGTTTGAAATGTGAGTATCAACCCGAAATAATGCTAAAACAACACATTTATACAAGAAATTTCTATTAATACGTTGTCTGTTGGGACTCTGTCGGTAAAATGACACATCCAGCAACCCAAAAGTCATCGGTTCAATTCCCGCTCAGGCCAAATTCTGTTATCGTGTCACTTCACTCGCCGTAGTTTGGTCTAAACGTGTCGTGAGCGATTGGAGGTGCAGATTGGAGCTTTATATTCTGCAAGTCTCACCCAAAACAGAGCGGGGACTGAATTAATAATGCAAACTACAGAAGAGAGGCAAGACAAGAGGAGGAATGAAAGAAATCGAGGAGAAAGACACAGGGTAAGGCTTTATTCTCGGCGTTGTAATTGTAATTTTAAAGGATCCATATGACGATATCTGTGTTATAATGTTGTTTCCTCGTCACAAACGGATCTGGAGTTGGGTTTCGTTTCATTCGGGCAAGTTTTAACGCGCAAATCCTGCATATTTAGGCTTTTTTGTCCAGCTGAAAACGCCGATTTCTCGTGACGTGAAGCGATGTGGCAATGCAGTTCTCAAGAAATGATGCATTACTTCTTGAGAGGGCGGATGGAGTCGCCCAAATGACCTTCGCTAGACTTTTATTATCACCTCATTAGAATGAATATTGAGTTTTAAGTCTATTCTTTAGTATCGAAACTGATTTGAAATGTGAGTATCAACCCGAAATAATGCTAAAACAACACATTTATAAAAGAAATTTCTATTAATACGTTGTCTGTTGGGACTCTGTTGGTAAAATGACACATCCAGCAACCCAAAGGTCATCGGTTCAATTCCCGCTCAGGCCAAATTCTGTTATCGTGTCACTTCACTCGCCGTAGTTTGGTCTAAACGTGTCATGAGCGATTGAAGGTGCAGATTGGAGCTTTATATTCTGCAAGTCTCACCCAAAACAGAGCGGGGACTGAATTAATAATGCAAACTACAGAAGAGAGGCAAGACAAGAGGGGGAATGAAAGAAATCGAGGAGAAAGACACAGGGTAAGGCTTTATTCTCGGCGTTGTAATTGTAATTTTAAAGGATCTATATTACGATATCTGTGTTATAATGTTGTTTCCTCGTCACAAACGGATCTGGAGTTGGGTTTCGTTTCATTCGGGCAAGTTTTAACGCGCAAATCCTGCATATTTAGGCTTTTTTGTCCAGCTGAAAACGCCGATTTCTCGTGACGTGAAGCGATGTGGCAATGCAGTTCTCAAGAAATGATGCATTACTTCTTGAGAGGGCGGATGGAGTCGCCCAAATGACGTTCGCTAGAATCATTTGGATCGTTTCGGCGCGAAAACGACGACTTTTGAGCTTCGGAGATGTAACAGACGGATAATAAAGGGTTTCTCAAAGGTGTAAATGAAACAAAACACAACTCCAGGTCTGATTTTGATGAGATAAAGATTCTTGAAGCTCAATTTTGCGAACCTTTAAACGTTCACCAACCTGCATTGTTCAAACCAAACCCTCACATCGCTCCTGTTTACTCGTCCATATCGTACATTGACTTACACAAATCGATAGTTTTCGTGAACACAAATTGCCACTGTAGCGTTGCGTTGCCGACACAGTGTAAGCTAATGAGGAGCTCGGCCGGCTCCAGCAGCTCGGCCCCTGCAGCCGTCTGGAGCCTTCTCCCCGATGAAGATGTTTCCAGCTCTGGGTCCCAATTAGCCACAGGGAACTCCAGAGCGCCACACTTTTTCATTCATTATGGAAAAGCACAAGTACAAATTATTCACAAGCCCAGGGAGAGGGGGAGCCAATGGGTACAAATTGGTGCTACAGACAGA
>KN518616.1:0-10731 GCA_000787155.1 Scartelaos histophorus
GAGTGCTTTGAGTTTAAACACATGATCGGCAGGATGGTCTTCAGTACAGTGACAGCTTTAAATTTGAGCAGATCGCTGGTTACACTTTTAACCCATGTGACGATTACATTTTCTTCATTATTACCCCTTTAACATTATTCACATACAAAGGATACATAAAATAATGAAATTCTAACAAAATATTTCTCACAGATTTTTGAGAAAATGTAATGACTTTAGATGCGCCTTATAGTCCGAAAAATACGGTAAATCTGTCTTATCTATTGTTATCCTATTAGAAGTGTTTAAATATGATCTTTTTCCCTTCTAACTTGTGTTCTTAGTGTGTCGCCTCGTCACAGATCTGACCTGTAAACCCTGCTTGTCTTAATGGAGTTGTATCATTTTGATGCTGTACTGTCCAAATATTCCACAAGTTAAAGCGAACCTTTAAACAAACCGCAGCTTTTCAGGTTTGTGTTCAGAAAAAACAGCGTAGAAAAAAATAACCGACCAATCAGGCATTTCTAATCTAAATAAGATGTTTCAAGTCAGTTTCTCCCAGAAGCTAATTAAGATCAATAAAAATGAGATCTATCCGGAATTCCAAATATTTACAAAGTTATTCCACCACATTATCACTTTTAAATATTTACTCAATCTTCCGTCCTGAATTTGCTAATAAAGATAATTTCGTTAAAAAAATAAACTTTATCTCTCTTGGAAATTTCAGCTGTACCTTGTTGCCTTCAGGTGTTGTTTTCTCTAATTATAGCGCCTCAGAACACGTATCTTTAGCCTCCTCTCCGCAGTAGGTATTGCTAAAACACAAAAGTCTTCTCCTGAGATGTTCACCTGCTGCATAATGCACTCTGCTTCTGAATGAATAAAAACATGCAGGGCTGTGTTCTCCTGCGTTACAAGTCTCTATAGGCCTACAACACAAGCTGTCATAATCTACGCTGACAATTTCATTTCAGGCTCTTAGCGCTGCCCTGGGACAACGCAATTTTGTTTTCCTTCAAAAAGAAAACTATT
This sequence comes from Scartelaos histophorus, assembly GCA_000787155.1. Classification (NCBI taxonomy): domain Eukaryota; kingdom Metazoa; phylum Chordata; class Actinopteri; order Gobiiformes; family Gobiidae; genus Scartelaos; species Scartelaos histophorus. Next base: position 1,018 of record KN518616.1, read on the forward strand.
GGATCTCGATGATACAAGAACTACACACCAACCCCTATATCTGTCAAATCCGATGCACCTTTTACTTTCTTTTTACAAGTCACCGCAGCCAAAAATGTACAGATCCCGAGATGATGAAATTCAGCCATCTTTTGCACATCCAAAACCTTTCGGTGTCGTCTTCTTGTCTCCATGGAGATGACAAACCATTTACAGTATTTTTCGGACTATAAGCCACATCTAAAATCATGACATTTTCTCCAAAATCAACAGTGGCCTTATGTATGACCCATTTTATGTTGTCCACATTAGTCTAATAACGTATTAGTGGGCGAGTCAGGTTGGCGACCTGTTGGCGACTGTGCAACATACCGGTAGTTCTGCCGTGTGCTGTACAAGGACCCAAAATGCACCTGTTAAGAGACATGCACCATGCAGATTTCAGGTTTTCAATGTTGAGAGGGATCCGGGCATGTTTGATTAAACTTGTATTTTTGTGTTAGCTACAACTGAGAGTTATTGTAAATTACCTGAATAAAGTTCGATTTATCCGACACGTGTTTTGTTTCTCTTATTGTGCCTTATAATCCGATGCTCCTTATGTGTGGACAATGACACAACTGACATATTATTTGATACTGCGCCTTATAATCCAGTGCACTTTATAGCCCGGAAAATACGGTACTTAAAATGTTTCACTGTATGGCATTAGGGACTTCTCCATGGAGAGTCCAAATGAGGCAACTCGGCTTACACTAAGAATGGAAGTTTTACAGTGTCTTTTGAGCAATAAAAACACCTGTAATTGAAATGAATGTTAAATACACGCGTTTAATGTGATACTACATTTTTAAACAAGGAAATAAGCACGCAAAGGCAATAAAAGAAACCATTATGTAAAATTATACACACGCTAACCAGACTGCGGGCACTGCCAGCAGAGGACATGGCATTTGGAACACAGCTTGGGCAGCGTATTGATCCAGATGCCTTACCACATTCAGATCAGATCACGACCACAGGCTCCACACACTTCTTCTGTTAAGTGATTTATGGAGATTTTTTGGATCCGTTGCTGATAGTGTGAGATCGCTGGCTCAAAGTCCATTTTACCGAAGATCACTCATGTTGTCAGTCCTCATTGAAGTATTTACTCTTCCAGACAAAAGTTGTAGTCGTTTTTTCGGCTTTCTTCGCCCACATTTGTAAAGAACACCTGACTTTGTGATTTGCTTTTCCCCGTTTCTGTTAAGGAATACAATTGTTGCCATTCTTGACCACTCTTGTGCATGCTTTTCTGTGCTGCGCTGGCCTCCACGCAGACAGGCCTCAGTATATGTGACAGCAGAGGAGTGTAATGAAACCCATAATTACAGGGCAGGGAGACAGGCATTGTTCCTGCGTTTGACAAGCCCCTTTCAGTCACGGTGCGCTTTTCTGCCAAAGACATGCTTTCTTCCTTTCTCTATCTGCGTCGTTTTTTTTTCTACAGAGGGCCCTCCACCACGGGCACCCCAGCACAAAGCCGTCGCTCTGCTGGATGGCGCGTTGCACGGCGATAATACATGATTTGCATTTAATTCTCGAGTATGACAAGGTCCAAAAGGCTCATCGCTTTGTGTCCCGTATCGGCGCCGTCATCGCGCTGTACTTATGGGGTGAATGACATTTGAGTGCGTGATATGGACAGCTGCGGTGCTTGTACCTCGCCGATACTACAAAGGCGTTGGATTATTGTTCGAGAGGCTCTCTTAGCTCATTGCACTTACTCCGGCTGTGATCTTAGCAGGAGGGTTCAGTGGGAGTCGCCAGAAGAACCCACCCAAACACAGAGAGAAAAAAATATAGCTACCACCTCTCCACCTTCGACACTCGTCCCTCACACATATTCCAGCAGAGTTGAAGTGTTTTGCGAGTGAACGCCGCAAACCTTCGAGTTTATGGGTGAATTATGTCACCGCTGAGCATCTTTTGGCCCCTTCCTTGCAGCTTCTGAGTATTGGATGGCCCTGTGAGAAATATTTTCTTAGAATGTCATTGTTTTATGTGTCCTTTGTGTGTTAGTAAGGTTACGGGGGTAGAGTTGAAGGGACTGGTGAATATGTGGTCATCACAGGGGTTAAAAGTGTAACCAGCGATCTGCTCAAATTTAAAGCTGTCCTTGTACTGAAGCATCCTGCTGATAAAAGTGTTTAAACTCAAGGTACAAGGCCGACTATTGACTTGAACAGCACCCTGCTGGGTACACGATTAACTCTTGAAGGTCCAGGCCATCGTATTGAAACCATACTGCTAGTCAAATGATAACCACAAGATTCTGTAAAACAAGGAATACTATGACATGCGTGCCAAGATGTTCAGTATTTAAACCTCCTGTTTTCACTGCTCTATAGAGACGTGTTGATAGAGACATGTTGAAGTCAACTGAATGATGACCTGTATCTGCATCTGCTTGAGTCAGAACCATATGCAACTACATCAAGTCTCCTGGACTCTTTTGGTTGCCTCCAGTAAGCTGACAGCCCCATAGAAACCACCAGGTTGTAAATAAGATTTGGTGGGTCATTCTGGTTCATCGTCAGGAGTATTAAGTGAATTTACTGATGGGAATAGTTTAAGATTTATAAACGGCAAGAAAACACAATTTAAAACAGTCTTTTAACAGTCTCTAAATGTTCTTGCAACAATTTATAAGTTCTCTAAGGATGGAGGCGCTTGATTAGTGCTAAGAATAAAGGGGTATCCTATTGGCACATATTTATTTAGTTCCTTCAGACTGAAAACGATGTCCGGATAGTCCTTAAAACATCTCAATTTCTTAAACTTGTCATAAAATTCAATTATAAATCTAATTTCCTTCACTCCTGCCCTGCACCTTAATGCGGTTTTACATACGATTATAGATATTTCACATTTAAGACCACAAGCCGCAAAAAGAACGATCCGTGTCCCATTATTTGAACAATGTCCTCATGTTTGACATTGTTCCTGCAGTGGTAATACAGGCCTGTAGACAAAAGCCAATCTACTGAACATACAATGCCCTCTCTGCTCCCAGCCATCCCGCCCATTACATCTGCGCTCGTCTCATGTTCTCGGTGTGATTGTGCCCTGACACACTTTCTCCCCGTTGTACGCTGCTGTGGGAGGCGGTTGCTGGGACCACTGGACCTGCGCAGTCATTAAACACATATGAAGCCCCGTCCTGCACCTGCACCTCTTTGCAAAATGGATCTGTCACATGCCTCCGCGATTTAAACGTCGTCGGGTGGATGTGACGAAATTGGAACTGAAGCGTCTAGCCGTGCCCTTCTTCTATGAAAAGTGCAGGACATCGCAGGTACATTTTTTCACGACCATAATTCAGCAATTTTCAAAGTGGAAGGTCTCCAATCTGGAACATATTTGTGTAATTTTATAACATTTTGAGTTGTCGCCTATTCAAAAATCCAAAATTCTGAAATCCAAATGTCCCAAATCTGATTTACCCTCAAGTTCTATATTGTACATCATTTACTACTTTTCAATCATGGCTATAGATGACAAAAATCAATTTACGTGGTTGGAAATCCAGTCATGTTGTCCTGATTGTTGCATACAAAAGTAAAAGAGGAAGAAACTCCACTGTCTGGCACATTGAAAGGTGAAGCCGAGTAAAACTTAGGTGCTATCGTCTAGTACTGAAAAGTGTTAGCAGTGTGGTTGGGGTTATTTTAAGCTCGGGAATGATCAAAATGAGTTTGAAGGTGAATGAACAGAAGAGCGTTTATTGGATTATCTCCAGAGAACCAGCAAACTGACAGCCAAGCTTCTGAAACTACATTAAACATCTTTCCTATGTGCAGTTTTGCGTTTTTTTTATAACAAGACAAGCCCCAAAGCTACTGCATTTTGGCAAGCAGTGACTGGTCCTGTACCCCAGACATTATTGGAAGTGTTAACCACATTTCCTGTGTATGGCGCGTCCCTTTGTCATGTTCTCCTGTCAACGCAGAAAATTAATCCTCATGAGATCCTCTGCCAGCTGCTGTCATTTGGGGCTCACTAAAACTCGGTTCCGGCTCTTTTAAGGTCAAACTGGCTCGTCTATTAACATTGGAAGTCGGTAAATCAGGAGTTTGGAGTTTGCCGCTACACTTCCTTCAGTCTGTCTGTCTGGAGTCGCAGTTTGCCTTAGCGTTCCCTGGCCTTTCACAGTTTAATAACTCCATAGATTACCTGCTGCACTTTCCAAGGACATTAAACTAAGTTCTCCCCAGGATCGATCGCAAAGGGCTTTCTGGATATCAGTGCTGCTCAATAGTGCACCCTTCATTTCCCCCAAGCACAAACGGACACACATTTAATTACATCTCCGTGGAACGCAGCTAATCCCGACTTTGTGCTCTGAGAAGCCCGCGAGGGGGAAAAGGCGTCCCTGGAAGGAAGGAAGTTCATTTTTGTAAGAAGTGAAATTCTTATCGTGAAGTGGTGTAAAATATTGAATAGGTTTATAGAGGGTTTGGGGGGAAAGTAAGGTTTAAATATAAGTATTAAAAAGTGAAATGTTGAAGGGAGCTTTCTCCAAACATTTGACAAACTGATCATGTTGGTAAATTGTAATGGTTAACATCTCTACTAGTTTATTCTTTTTACTATAAACAAGACTATTCTCTTTTCAAATGAAGTTCAAACAGTTAAAATTTAATTGTATTAAAGAGCGTATGACAAATTTCATGTTTTTTTCCAATACGCACCTTTTTTGGGCACATTTTACCAGGTAGTTTTCAAAAATGTTGAAGTCAAATGTGTAGACTAGCCTGTCCTAGGTACACTACAAAGGGATGTTATCTGAAAAGTTAAATTGGTGTCATACTTTCTTGTGATCCTTGTATTTTGGGTGCAAATGTCCAGAGGAGATAGTCCAGTGGGTCTCTAGGGAGCAGGCCTGATAGTTTGGTGTGACATCTAATTAGTGTAGCTGTTTAAAAAGAGCACAGAAGAGCTAACTCCTTAGTACACCACATTTATGGTGGCCCAGATAAAGATGGAGCCAAGATGTAACTTGACAGTTCAAGAGTTTGTACTGTCGCCCCTAAAAAAATAGTAGAAAATTGACTAGAGGCATCGAATTATCAATAAAATGGCTCAAATGGGAGAATCTGATCCATCAAGCCAAATGATGTTTGTTTCATCTGTAGATACTATGGTTGCCACAAACAAAAAGAGAAACTGAGGCAAAGTGTCTTTTCCAGGGATATGATAACAGGATGTGATATACAAACCAGAACTGGCAACCCTCTGATTCCATTGGATGCTCAGGTTTGTATCAGTTACAGTGAATACGCCCGAACAAAGACAATACTGCGTTCAAATATTGGTTTGAAATCCTTCCAAAGTACCAGAACCTGAGAAGTAGGCCCTTAAAACCTTGGACAGGTGTTGGAACAGGACTTATGAGCCCCTACTCCCTTTGTCAGCACAGAGAAGGTCTTTGGAAGGTCTTTTGTGCGTCTGACACTCATTGCTGAGCACTATTTACCCACACTAGTGCTTTTATTTACCGCGCCGTTCCACACCATGAATTATCTAATGTCTTATGGACTGTAAATTTCCCTAATGCAGTCCTGTGCCCTTCCTTTTAACTTACCAACATACACCCACACAGGCGAGCACGACAGCCCTGCACACAAGAGGAAGCCGCCCTCCCTCCCCTGGGTTTTATAGCGCACCGGGAGGGCGAGATGCATGTTTGTGAGGGGCAGGTGATTGCGTCCTTTGAGTCCACCGGTGAAAGCTGTAAAATCCCTGTCACCAATCAATCAACTGCACAGGGCCCCTCAACATTGTTTACTAGCTCAGCTCATTAAGCAATGTAGCCGAACATGCTAACTTAATTTGGAGTAAGATTTATTATTGCGACCCAGGCAGGGGGAGCAAGAACCATTGTCCCAGAGCTCAACCCTCAGCGCCTTGTGGATGTATGGGATGCTAAATTGCAACTAAGAGCGTCTGATAAATAGTTCAGCTCTCGTCTAACCTACTTACCTGTTTCCAGATCGGACAATAATGAAGAATCATTTGTCGGCGAAGTGGAGCGCAATAAAGTTATTTGCCATAGCGCCATGGCACCTGACTGCTGGGAACGCACAGGTAATAAGTGGGACATGCAGAGATGGATATCATCAACTGCAGATTGCATTAGCCGCAACTCTAAATCAAATGTTACTCTTTTTAGACTTCTATGGAGGAAACTGCACTCAAACTTAAGGTGCACTGCGTAACTTATTGTTTGGAGGTCTGTCGCCTGCTTTTTTATCGACTTTTTTGCACGCAACACTGCAAAAAGTAATATCTAGGCAAGTTTAAATGCATAAATTATGAGTAAATTTGACTTAACAAGTAAGATGGACCATGGATCAAGTATTTTTCAAGTATTTTAAGTGCAAAGAGTTGTTGTTATTCTGATTTTTGGAGAAGCAAGATGCATTTTCATATTTTAAGTAGAAGACCTGACTTAACCTGCAACTGGTTTGGTCTCCATGACGATAGAAAGGTTTTATGCCATACTGTGAAACATTAACATCTCCACAGACCCTCCACCGTGAAAGTTACACAATGCACATTTTAATGCTGCAGAGGGGAAATAAGCCCTATTCAATAAATACATGCGCATATTTAACATTTATTACAATTAAAACAATAGGGAGTGATTATATCTATGGTCTGAAAATGAGCTTGTTTTACACCTTTTTAAACATTTAACAGCACACAGAGTAAATGGGTGTGAAAACTATTAGGTGAAGAATATTACTGTGCCATGATTATATAAGATCACATCATTATTTTATGCCTATGCTAATGGTAAATTATTCCAATACAATCCAATGTATTTAGTCTAGGATAATTTAAAATGTGAAATAAATATGTGAAGGTTTGGGGAAAATGCTTGTCTGGCAAGTCCAGAACATCCAAAAAAAAAAAAAAAAGAAATAAAAAATAGATCAGCAGTTCCTCTGTTGTGCCTCAAGCCAGACTCAAAGATAATGCAGCCAGTTTAGTTCAGATTAGTGTATTTCAGTGATGCATGTGAAAAGTTTGAGCTTATTATTCATACCACTTGGAACTAACTGAAATCTCTCACCTCAGTTTAATATTTTTGCTTTGCTCGTTGGTTCTGCAAAGATTTCAACCCCTTTTTTCCCTTATTCTGATTCCAACAAACCATCCAGATCCCTTATTGGCTCGTCCATCTGTCAATCATTCCCATCTGAACTGTAGCAGAAGCACCGGTGACCAGACTCACATCTTCAAGCATTGGAGATTTGTGCATTCTGGATCCCAGGCAAAGAAAACGTATTATTTACGAGTTCCTTTGGCAGAGTATTACACAACTAATTGAAGGATGCTTTTAGTCCAGTGCAAATGTTTGCATAAAGTATGTTTTTGCACGCTACCTTCCAAAAACACTAAATACTGAACACTGAAAAACTTACAGCAAAATGGTTTCCACTTTTCAAAACTTCAGTAAAGAGACACTGGTTCAGTCTTTGCCCCGACATTATAGCAAAGGATAATTAACTGGGGTCTATGAAGAAACATGGGAGCAGACATTATACCAAAAAAGAGTCCCTACATGTCTTACCTTATTACTTAAATGATCGTGGCAGACATTTCAGGCCCTGGATTATTACCCCGAGGACTGTGAAGACGCCGCAAACAAAAGAAATTGATTTGGTAATTTACCTCCCCTTGTTCAGAGACTCGCACAGCAACAGCCGCACATCTGCTAAAGTGACACCGACAGACCCCCCCGCCGCGCCTATAAGGTACCACCGCCTCCTCTCGCCGTGGGAAACTCCAGGCTGCGGGTCTGGAGTTCAATTCCCTTACAGACGCCTCCCGGGAAGCACGGCACTCTTAAAAGATGGAAATTAAGTGGAAAAATGTCTGCTCGCTCGCTGATGTAATTATCTGTCCTGGATTAGCATCTGTTCGCTCGCCGCAGTGCCAAGTCGGCGTCGGCTTGTGCCAGGGCAGCGGGCGAGGGCTGTACCTGCGGCCGTGTGTGTCTTGGCACGAGCCGGGGTAACTTTTCACTCTGACATCCTCCACCCATTCAACATCTGCGTATTTATGTGAACATCTTGGCCGGGGTCATTCAGAATACTAATCTTCTGACACCGCCTGAGAAGTTTTTCCACTTTTGGACACCCCCATTGTGGTGCCACTTTAGCCGACATAAATTAGCGGAGTCGGGTTTTAAGAGAGTAGAACAAAGACTGGTGTCAAAGTACAAGTATGTTGAAGGACTGTTACACTCTTGAACAAAATGGTAATATTGTAAGCAGCAGTGAAGACTTTATTTGGACATTTTATAAGCAAATAAAAAAAATAATTTGAAGTTAATTTGCAAAAACAGGCATGCATCATTTAAAAAAGTGATCTGAGGCTGGTAGTTTATTCTTAGTGCATTATTACTTTCAAAATGTATTTTACTGCTTTTAAAATATTCCATTCCTTCTTGACAAAATCCACTATACATTACTGCAAATGATGATATCTATAGAAGAGGATATTATTTACAACAGTTAGCGGTGCCTTCAAACTCTTGATATTTGAGTTTTTTGGAAAGTCAATGGGAAAAATGAATGGAAAATGAAAAAGGAACCAAAGCGAACTTCAAAGTGGGTCCACTGTATCTGAAAATGCAGTAGTAATGTGTATTTTTTATTTTTTATTTTTTGCATAACAGTTTATTACCTAAAGTTGAATGTTGAAACCTGGGGGATCGCAGACTCTGCAGATTTATACAGGTTTTATACCCAGAACAGACAAAAAGGTAACAAAAAGAAAATAAAACCTTGTGGCAATTTTTCAAGATCTATATATTCAAAATAGAGGAACTCATTTCTTTTGCACACAATTGTATTTTTTGTGTGTAACTGGGCTGTAAGTGTTTTTATTTGGAGAATTTTTTTTTTTATTAGTCACTTTCTTTGATGCAATATAATGGCTATATGCACTTTAGATAGGGTTGTGCTGTATAGCCATTTAGCTCCTTTTTATAGTTGTCACACGAAGAGAAACTTTCATTTACATTTTACTATTATTTTCTTGCAAAACTAAATTGGATGTGCTCGCTTTTTCGGGCTGTCTGCCGTTTTTACTATTCCAATCTGAGTTTGTTCCTTCTCTCAACAACTTTTTTACTGAACAGTTTCATTCATTCAAGCTCTTACAAAAGCTTGAAGTGGCTTGAAGTGGTTGAACTTTGCACTAGATTTAGCACAAATGATTAGCCACTCAAGTGAACATAGCCCATTACTTGCCTGTTAAGATTACTCAACAAAAACAAATAACGAAACTCCAAAACTTTTTGCTTTCCTCTCACCTGCCTGAAACTCTTCCACAAAGCTATCTATTTTGATGCATTTCTATTTTGCGACCGCACGCTGTAATCAGTCTTATTTAGGTGCCATTACCCCCCCTCTGCAGCGCTATAAAGCAGGGCCTGATTATCCTATACTTTTCATGGTGCGTGCCCTGTGGAAGCCCATTAGCATGCTTCATTTATCTATATCAGGAGTATATCGGACAGACCCTCACCAGCCTCTCACCTGTGCCTCCTATTCCCCCTCACCTCACATCTCGCAGGCTGCTCAGGTGGCCTCCGTCTTACCTACACCCTGCTTGGAATTCCACATGCGAACTCTACCTAATCCATTATGCATCCTCGTCATTATATCCCTTTCT